>JARWCS010343151.1:0-11444 GCA_034783895.1 Geukensia demissa | reverse complement strand
TCCCTCCCTTACCGGTCCCTTGCTCACAGTCTACATATTGATTTATTGTTTAACTTGTTTTCGTCCTGAATATGCATTAAATATTTGCCACTGGACGTTAAACAACAATCAATCAATCAATCAATCAATCAATCATTATGGATGTGCTACAGAGTAGTAACACTTTGCAATTAAGGATAACGAGAGGAACATATGTGCCATGTTTAATTTAAACCCTTGAGTGTTTGTGTTTAGAAGCAGTTGTTTTATGAATTTCTCATATGTTTCAATGTGAACATTTCTCACATGTTTTCGGTTTCTTCATAAAACTCGTTTACATGTTTCCAATATGGCCCTTACCTGTATTTGTAACTGAGTGGAGGCCCTGATCCACAACAAAGTAACCGAGCATGAGTGCCAAGATGGTTTCAATCCATTCAGCCATTCTCGAGAAGTCAATGTATGTTTTCCCATAGAATCTTTGTTAGATTAACCAAAATACTTGAGGCAAACATTAATAACAGATCGCCAAAAAAGTAATAAGGGAGCGAAAGAAAACCAAATGTCCAGACAAAAGGGAACAAGTCGACAGCAACAGCAATCTGTAGAATGCAAACAAGACTGAACATACAACTGTGAACAATGTGGACCCCATGAAAAACCATTATTTAACTCTGATAGTCCGGAAGAGTAAACAGTTCATGCCTTTTTAAAGACACAATATCATTTTTCTCAAGATTCAAAATTTCATTAATCACTGTGACAAGAGGCAACACATATATACGACATGAACACAATGGCGAACAAGGACAAGGTTATTTAAACAAATTAATACATGCAACAAAAAAAGTACAAAAAGCTCGACCCGTAACGCATGATATATACAATGAACGTACACTATACGACGTGCCGTTTGCGGTATATATGATAAGATTAAAAAGTTCTAATATTTATGATTCTTTTCGATTGTTCAGGACTCGGGAAAGACCATCCATGTTAAATTGGTTTGTTATCCTTAATTGGAGGCTTTTAAGAGCCAAGCATGCTTAGTATATGATTGATTAAATGTTGCTTAACGTCCAGTGGCAAGCATTTCATGCATATTCAGGACGAAAGCATGTTAATGAATGATGATGAAGAGCCCTGCTTTGTACTAGGCCAACACGCTGAGCCGGATTTTTAACGTGCTAGCTCACGAAAGCAACAGTCCGCAGGAAGACATGCCACATTACCCAGACACATTATTCTGACTCTGGGCCGACCAATCTTTGCTCTTACTCCTAACTGCTGCGTGCTTAGCGGAGAAGCAGCAAATACCAATTTTAATGTCAAACATAGTATAAGAAGTGCTCAAAAACATTGAACAAATCACAATAGGAAGGCAAATCCAGCGGCAGGGACATACTATATGCACTACGATTCACAGCCTCTAGAATTCTGCTTAAGGGAGTAGACCTACATGCAGTGAAATAACTCTCATAAATCATTTGTATGTTTGTATCAGCCATTTTCAAAATTCTGATGCAAGCATCTTTGTAACCTGGCTAATTTCATACTGTTTCAATCAAATGCTTCAAATCTTTGATAGAATTGAATTGTTATAAACATATGACTGATTCTAAGAGTTATCTTCCTTAACCCAGGTCTACTACCTTAATTATACAAACATGCAGGGGGAAATCATACTTTTGTACAATTTTTCATGGTTTACTTGATGAACATTTTACATGCTCATTTTGCCTATGAAAAAAAAGATTTGGAGTAAATGTTAAATTGGTTTAGAAATTTTTAATAGTGATATTACCAGTTAATAACACTTTACATCTTATAATTCAACATCATTTGGTTGATGCTGCAATCTTATAGTAAAATTGTAGTCAGAATCTAAAACAAAATTTAACCTTTTATGCCTGTTTGAATTGTGATGTTAATTCCATAATTACCATCTGTTATTGTAGTAATAAAACCTGTCTGTCTACATAACAGGGTTATTTTTGGTTAATTGCAATTTTTGCTCAAAAAATGTTTTCATGCTTTTCTTCCTCATTTGGTATCATAAAGTGTTTTGGGCAAAAATTGCCAATGACTGAAAAAACACACCCAAAATTATAGGGAATCTGTCATAATAACAGACAGTTGTTATTACAAAATATTCCTGCTATAACACATGGTAATTATTCATTTGATTTCTATGGGAATCAAACATCTTAATCAAAAGGGCATACAAGGTTAAATTCCATTGAAGATTCTGACTCCAAATTCACCATAAGATTATTGCAATAACCACCCATACATGTACAGTAATGTTGTCATGCCAAAGTTTGAACCAGTATTTGTTATGATTTAATATGTAATGATGTCACATCCTGTTAGCAGCAGATAAACCACTAAACATAATGCTTTTTGTTTATCTTCTAAAAAGATTATTCAACATGGTTATACATGTATATATTTCAGTAAAGAACTTAAAGTAGCTTTGAGGCTTTTCAAAATTCAGAAAATGACATAAAACTAAACAGTGTTTTTGCCCCAAGGCAATATGTAACTTTATGAAGATTCTGCACCATAAAAATTTCTACTAATACAATTACATGTAGTCCCAAACTAGCAATTTCAGCAAATTTTTCCATATATAATAAAACAAAATTTCACAAAATTTTTACTGGTTCGATCCAGGTTTGTCTTGTCTTTGGTAAAGGACAATTGATCATGGTGAAGACTGATAACGATGATTTATATAGGAGCCAAGACTGTATTTCCAACTTTAGAGTTTAGAATGTATTATATTCTCTTACAATTTATATTTGGCTTAGTTGATCTGTTGATTTAGGAAAGCTGCAAAAATCCAAATACAAATACAACATTTATTTGTACATTTACATGTACAAGGCATTCTCAAGTGAAAGCTATAACAAATTAGTTTTTTTCTCAGATTGTGTCCTTTAATAAATCATGTTCGTTTGTTGTTTTCTCTTGTATTGTGTCCTTACACCATGTTCATGTTCTCTTTCTATGTTTGAGTTATTATTAATTTTGAGTGTTATTTGTTGTTCTATGTCATTGGCAATACTTTTCAAATTTTGATCTTAATGTACAATGCACCCATTATTCAAAGATTATTTTTCATCATTTTAACTAGTATTTTGAAGCTGTGAACAGCGAATGTATCACATGCAGGTTTATGATGGAAATCCCATTTTTAATTTTAATTAAAATTAAAAATGGCAGTAAAAAAATTTTGACATGGAAATCTTGTTGGCAGCAAGGTTACATTCTCGCATTCCTTTAGTCATGGACACACCACAAATATATTTGGTTAATTACTTACAATACAATCTTTTATATATTTTGTTATGTTTTGATTTTATATGATATGTAATGTTTTGCTAGGTGAAGAAACATTTGATCCAAAGGCCAGAAAATTCTCTGAAGATGAACTTAAACCTCAGCCAATGATTAAAAAGTCACGAAAGGTAGGTGTATTAAGTATAATGATAGTAATCTGATTAAGTTAAACATGGGTTGAACAAGTTATACTTGTATAATAAATCAGATGAAGGCAGTTTAATGGTAAGCCAAAGATCACTGCATTGGTACTGTATGAACTTCTTAAATTCTATTGAACAATTATACACACAGCCAATTTGTAAAATTTAAGATATGTTCATTAAAAATCATTCTCAGAATAATAAATTCAGTAGCAAACAAAGCCCCTTTAAGCATGTTATGGACTAACGTTTATCAGGTTAGCTAGTTGTCAAAATATTGAAAGGCCATATTGAAACTGCTTTTGAATAAAAATCAAATTATGATGCATTACCATTAAGGTGCTTTTGCCAAAATGAAATACATCGTACACAAATAAGTAGGAAAACAGAACTCTTTGTTCCTAACATATAACATAAATGGAAATTATATACATCATGCTCCTCAAGCAAGGGAAAACTCCAGAATCAAAATCCACAAAAAGTTTCATTTTCACACCACATAAGAAGGATTTTAAACTGGCTGCACTTCATGTGTACTTTCGGTCATCATTGGTGGATTAATTGCAATTTACAAGGTTAAAAAAATTAGAAAATCTGAAATTTGTCCAATCGCCTTGGGTTTAAGTGGATGAGAATCTATTAATTAATTTGACTTAGCCTTAAATCCAAAAAATCAATTACAACAGATGACAGTTTATTTACAATATATATTATACAAGATATTTCAGTCATTCCTCTAATGTTCTTTTTTTTGTGTCAATGACCTTACACACAATTCACTTAAAAGTGCATGTAACTTCTGTATGAAATGGTTGCCTAGAGTATACATAAAGAGACAGAAGTCATGCTGATGATTTAAATACTTTTCTTATTTGTACTGTAATACCTCTCTTATAAGGTCACTATATCTGCACAGTAAATGTGTCCTTATACACGGGGTAGTCTTCTGTGAGGGGGGGGTGGGGCATTCCATAGAAATTACTAAGCAAATGGTGCTTTTAGTGAGTTGGTTGTAAATGTTGTTTGTGCGATTTTAAACATGCGAACAGTTTCAGTCAAATAAACAATAAAAATGAGGGATCTGCTGTCAATTTCACAAAATGTTGTAAGTGTAATTTCTGTCGTAAATTATGACATCACAATGAGATTTCCTTTGAAGTTTGTATACGATCAATCTTAGACTTAAGATTAATTGTGAAAACAATGGCAGTATCTGAAGAAAGAAGCACATGAACACAACTTGCCAATAGCTACAATTCCTGACTTATGTCAGCTATATGTTTTGCGGTGTAACTTCTTTTGTATGGAAAAACCTCCCCTTCTCTTCATGACTTCAAATAAATGCTTTCAATGACAGATGTAAAGGCTCATAATTGATGATCTTACAAACATGTAAATATTCATTTGTTTTACAAGTGTGAATTAAAAACCATTTTTTATGATAAATGTCTTTAACTTTATGGTTTTAACTTATATTTATCAAGGACGTCCACACCATGTTAAAGAGATGAAATTCCAAATGGAAATTTAAAATTAAAAATAAAATGTGATAGGATCATTTGCCATTGTTTTCATTCTCCATATCTTATCTTTGTACAGTGAGGAAATTTAAGATTAAGATCATAAACTTAGTTGTGAAACAACCTGTTGTCATAGGTTATTACAGGTGTAATATGGTTAACTACTCTTTTTGTATTTGGGGCATTTTACAGCTTCCGTTATGGTATGGACTCCGGTTCATTGTTGAAGGCCTTAATGGGACCTGTAGAAGTTTTAATTCTATTGTAATTTTGTGAGTAGCTGTCTCATGGACAATATATTCCTCTTATCTTTCATTTATAAAAGTCTACCAATAAACTGCTGTTGAAATAAAATAGAAATGACATTTCAGTAAGGGCTCATTTATACTTTGTCGCACAACATCTCATGACTGGTGCGGGACTACCGCATGATGTCACACGATTTTCGCTGAGATTAAAATTATAAGCAAACAATGTTTATAAAAAACATGAAAAACGCTCAATGATTTTTGCTTTTGAAGTTTAAATGAGCCCTAATAATAATGCACCTCAACTGTTGACAGATTAAGACCGTTGTCTCGGTTTCCAATCTTTGGAGTGCATGGACATTCTTTTTTACTGTTGATGAGTTTTATTGCGAGGTTATAGCTTATTGACAAAGGTGTTACAAATCAGTTATTGACTAACCCTTTGACAAAGGGAGTTTTCTTTAGCCATCAAACCAACCTGTAACAATGGGCATGCATGTGGCAGCCTGGGATACACAGATCTCAGTAAGTTTAACAAAACAGCTGTTACCATGGGAATAAAGTCAATAACTGTATACTGGTACTTGACTCTGACTTTTATTTTTAGGTCTTAGTACCCGATGAACAGAAGGACGATAAATACTGGGCCCGACGTAAGAAGAATAATGTAGCAGCAAAGCGATCAAGGGATGCACGTCGAGTGAAAGAAAATCAGATTGCAATGCGTGCATGCTACTTAGAAAAGTGTAATCAGACTCTGACAGAAGAAGTTCAGAAATTAAAGAAAGAAAATGCACAGTTAAAGAAGTCATTTGAGGAAAGTCAGCAGAAACTTAAAGCAGCGAATTTATTGTGAAATACATCATGATTATTGGGATCATGTTGAAGCAGCAAAGTTTATATTGTCATTATTGTTATGAACCCTTCGTCATTACATAGCATGCTATAACACATTGTCTCACACTATAATTTTCAATATTACTTTTTTTTGTATTTGTAAGTACACCTTGGTGGCATTTTAAGGTCAAGGAAATTAAAGTTTTGTGAAATCATTATAGACAGTACCACCATGTCTAGCAATAAATCTGTTTTACAGTTGGGGAATGACACAATTTGACAGCATTGATTGGCAATTTGATTTTTACATGTCATTTACAAATTGAGTTCATAAATTAATAGTAAAAAGAACACTTGCATTGATATGAAAAAAAACTTGGTTTCAACTTGGTTACTTGCAATTTTGAATATATGGGCATTAAACATATTAAAATACCACTCATTTACACTGATACGAGTGTTCCTCCTCCAAATTTTACAAAACTTTATTCTCCAGTGCTGGTGCTATGTATACTATAAAACATATATCTATTGTAGATTTACATGGAATTTGTTTTGTTGTTTTCCCTTGATATTGATTGTCTGTATTATTATATATATTTTGAATATTACGGGTATAATGACAGTTATAAAATACATTGTAAAAATCAACTGAAGTCAGTTTTAACTAAATCAATAAATCATGTATTGTTTTATTCGAGGGTTGATTGCCTAAAGGTGCTACCACACAGTGCATTAAAACTATGTGATAGCATATTTTGGCAATCAACCTTTGTTATGTTAAGGCTTGGATCCTCTGTGACCAATGAATAACAATATTTTTACATTTTTTAGCCTTGAATATAATTTAAAAACCTGTTAAACTGACTAGATTTCAGCTTTTTGATTTGCTTAGTCCAGATCCAGATTTATTTTTCAATATATAGGTGTTTCCAACCATAACCAAATAGATAAATAATATTGGGAAAAAATGTCAGATCCTGGATTGCTTGAAGAAATTTAGATATCCATTAGAAATTTTAAAATTTTAGAAGCTATATAATTCCATTAAAAGTCTGTTAACTAATTTAACAGATTAAAATGGTCTGATTCTGCCGGGTATTTCAACATTCAATTCATTGTATGTTATATAGTTCAGAATTTAGTAAAGTTCTGGCTAGCTTACAAATTAAATTGTTCAATTGTCTCAAATAAAATGCAATTTTTGGCCAAATTTATATATACTTAACATTTTGTTTTTTATCAGATCATGTAAGAAGCAATTTATTTTAAATGTAAGTGTATTTCTTCGTCTCTTTAATTTGCACAATTAATTTACAAGTTAATTGAGATTGGTCATTTTTACTTGATACTACCATTTCAAAAATATTTCAATTTTAAACTGTATATCATCTAAAAATGACATATCAAGATAAATCCACAGTTTTTGGAGAGAGGTTGTTTTGTCAGTTATAAAGTGAAAGTCACTCCCTCACTTTAAACTAATTATCACAGGCTTTAAATAACAGTGGGAACTTGGACCAAACTGTTAAAGAAGAAATATTGTTTGTAAGAAATATAATTGGTCATAAGTGGGTTCAAAGTGTGGAAAATTTTATCCAAAACTTTTTCAGGCATTTTTTTATTTGAGTTGATTTCATCATTATTTTTACTTAAGGTTTTGTTGAAAAGTAGGGGATGGTATATAAAGTTTCCCTTGTTTACATTGATTTAAAAGATTTCCCTTCTTTAAGTGATATACCTCAAGTGTTTTGTTTATTAATGATCTCACATGATGGTCACCTATTTTCTTTTTTGTTATGTTCATTTTAATTCATAGTTGCACAAAACGATTAAACTTCTCAAATAATTACATTTATAGTATATTTTATCATTTCTATGATGAAAGTGTAAAATGTTAACATTATATCAAAGTTATTTTTTCTTTCTAACTAATATTCTGATGTTCATATCAGGATGTGTGTGGTTATGTAGATATTAGTTTATTTGTGATATGCATGTGCATTATCAATAAATGATATTTTTCTTATTGATTATTGCACACAATGTGAGCAATATTTTAAAGTTATGTATAAGGTCAGAATAAGTCACAGAACTTGTTTACCCTTCATAAAGTGGTGTTTTAATTTAATGATTTAATTCCATTATTGGAAGGATTAATTAGAAATTGAAAATAACTCAATTAAACTGTGGATATTTTTTGCATTCATTAAAAACATTTATAGTCATTTATTTTAACATCACCATATTCAAAATGTGATCAAATTACTCAAAATAACCCTCCTGACAACTTCAGCAAAAAGATTTTAATATGCTAAGCTGAATTTAACTGAAATGGAGTCTAATGTAAAATCATAATTATAAGACTTCAAAAGTTACTTTACAGTATAAGAACTTGGTATGAATATTCAAAACATTTTCTGCATTGCATAGATGAATACAGAACCTATTTTGAAATATATTCTCACACTATGAACAAAGGACTATACAACTGCAGTGAAGTTTAGACAGGGATATGAAACAAAATAGATGGTTATACAAACTGTAACAATTTTATTAGATCTTTGTGACTTAAAGTAATTGATATTATAGGGGAATCATACATTTGTTGTTATTCATTCAATCAGTTTTGAAAAAAAGGATAAAAAAGTCTTAAAAAATATATAAAAAAGATGAAAATTTCTTTAAAAATAAAAAAAAAATTAAAAATTGTAAAAAAATTGAAACAAAGAATTGTAAGTATTGTAATTAGTTGTTGTTTGTATATATTTTAGATTTTAATTTTTTTTGTACATGAATGATGATCATATAGAAATCTTTTGAAACTATTTTCAGAAGATTTTGCTATTGTATATGAAATTGTATTGCATATAGTAATTTTGCTTACAATATAGAAACAAGAGGAAAATGAACTGACAATGATCTCATTGACTTTAATCTTAATAAATATTAATTTAAAATCTACTTTTTCTGATTCATATAACTGGATTGGATTGAGTAGGCTTTCATTGACAACTCACAACACAGATTTAGGTACAAAGGAAAAATGATTCATTGTTTGGTATTTGATTTATTACTCTTAATGTTTCAAAAAGTCATATAAATTTCAAACCAAGTTCATGTCTTTACACTTTACAACTAATTCAATCAATTTTTTTTTAAATTTCAGGTAATTTAATGTCTGCAAATGCTAATAAGGTTACCATAATAAATTTTATGTTGTTTAAAAGATATTATCAAATTAAGAGAATATCCAGGTTTACAACATGTTATTTATAATAACACAATTCTAACTATTACTGTTGAAACTAATATACAATGTATGTTACAGTTGAAACTAATATACAATATATGTTACAGTTGAAACTTATATACAATGTATGTTACAGTTGAAACTAAAATACAATGTATGTTACAGTTGAAACTTATATACAATGTATGATACAGTTGAAACTATTATACAATGTATGTTACAGTTGAAACTAATATACAATGTATGTTAATGATTTTTTTTCTTTTCCTTTATATTTTGTAAAAAATATATTATACAGATAATAATAATATTTTTATTCCTTGATTATTATATGCAGTATGATTTCATTAAATATTCTTTTTTTAAGAATAATCAATTCAAAACTGACAACGATTTTTTAACCTAACATAAGTCATGAAAAAATTTAATAAAAATGTAGATATTGCTATATTGGCATTTACAGACATCACAGGCAATCATATTAAATGTTTTTATAAGTGCCTTCAAAAATTTTAATATATTTCCTGTCTTTAAAATTTTGTTCAGTTCTCTGCTTTATATGTAATGTAATTGAGAGCGAGGAGTGGAGATAAAAAAATTATCTCTTGAAGTGACATAGTTTAGGCTAACATTGAAATAAAAGTTTGGCATTTAAAAAATCCCTCGGGATGGACATTTTTTGTTTTTTTTTTTTAAGGTGATCAAGGTTTGTCTTGGTAAGGTCACTTAAAACAGATGTGTGAAATTACTTGTTAATATGTATTGTTAAGTTTAGATCTTTATGTCCATTCAAATTGTTGACATTGTGTTTGTAAATAAACTGGTTATATAACTCAAATGAAATGAAGTCATTTGTATCTGCCTGGTATTTGCCAAAATCATATATGCATGAAAGGTGTATTAGTGGTAATTTTTGGTGTCGTAGCTTCAAAGATGCAACAAACACCCTAGCCATCGGTCAGTTTGTAAATCCTATAAATAACATCAAATTCACGGTAAATTGAAAACTGATTATATAGGGTCTTTGAACTTGCACAATACCATGTAAATTGCACAATATACAGAGATATACTGTTCAAACATTTGAATTTCCGGCAAAACCAGTTAGATTTTACATGAAAAGTTTGTTGTTGCTTCTGTTCAGAGGGAAAAATTTAACAAAATTGCGTAATGTTATTTTGGTAATGATCAGGTCAACCAAAAAATAGGGCAAAACTTGAAAGTTTTAAAAAGCAAAGAAATTGTCATTTATTTCATGGTTTGTCTTCTTGTTAAGCAGATAAGAGTCAGTTGTATGCTGCTTAAATACCACATAAAAGTATCGTATTGTGTGTAAAAACATCACGCAACAACATTGTAAATAAACTGGTCTCCTGTTGAGTTACGTATCAATACACTGTATCATCAGGAACGGTGGACAAGTTTACATTGTAAACAAACAACTTTCGAAATTTTCGGGACTGTTCAATTTGCATTTTGGCAGGGAAATATTAAGTCTAGAGATGTTCAATTGTCTATTTACGGTGGTTTGAAAGTAGAAACTTACACACATCGGTAGTAAATAGTTATGTGGTACTACTGTTTTGTAGACTGTTTCGGCATTTTCAGTGGGTAGAGAGCCCAATGCTACTTTCGATTTACGGTGTCCTGGTCAATGCAGGCGAAAAATGTAAGCATATCACTGTGTTTCTTATAATGTTGATGGAAGTAGATGCGCGGGTCCACATGTATGTAACTATTAGGTTAAAAAAGTGTCCTTAAAGTGAACTTGAAGTTTGATTCACTAACGGTGAGTACTATAGCAGTTAACGCCTCCAGAAAATAAAGATTTTTAATGTAAAAGAAACATGGCAAACAGGCAGTGAAAAAAAATTTTCATCAATTAATGAATAAAATATGAGTTCTTATTTCAATGCCAGTGTTAACTGGTATGTGCCTTTTAATCCCAGGTTTTAACCACTTCAAAATTTTACATTATATTAACCATTTATTATGAATGAAATAGTTCATTTTAAAGCTCTAAACCGTTCAGTTTATTTTTGTGATGTCTGCATCTTGAATCTGTCAAATTTGTTGCCTGATTTTGTCCTCCTCCTGTCCTGGACACTTTTCTTCACAC
>JARWCS010343140.1:853-11444 GCA_034783895.1 Geukensia demissa | reverse complement strand
ATGTTTCTTGCTAGACCTTTGGTGAATAAAGATACGCATTACAATTTGAAGTTTTTCATGCCAATTCAGTCAGTACATTTATTAACAATTTAGAAATGTGATTCTGAGTCTAGAAACGTCATCATGGCTAGTGACACGGAGAAACGTAAAATTATGTTCACTGAGAAGGGACAACAGTATAAATTGGAACTGAAACAAAATGAAACTCAGCAGTTGTTAAAGACGCTAACAACCTTCAGCAAACATTTCGAATCTTTTCTGACTGAAACTAGTGAATATGAAGTTGCACAACCAGCGTATACCGAATGGTTATCTCGTTATGACCAGCTGTTGACTACTTATGAACAATGCCTTCAACTTATGACTGATGAAGGTGAGATTAATACTTACAAGGAATGGTTTAATTCAAGAGTCCAGGGATTTGAACGTTTAAATTCCTATGCACATGACTGGTTTACTAAACATCCGAAAGTTCAAGTGGAGGACAGTAAATCCAGAGTAAGTCATGTGAGTCGTGTGAGCTCTCGACATTCGAATATATCGAGCCAACTTTCAGCCGCAAAGCTAAAAGAGGACCAAAGGAAGGCAGAATTGTTAGCAAGGACTAAAACCCTACAAGAGAAAAGAGCGTTAGAAGAAGAAAAGTTAAAGCTAAGATTTAAGGAAGAAGAATTAGACTTGAAAACAGAATTACAAGTTAGCGATGCGAAAGCTAAAGTTATAGAGGATCTTGAAAGAAGTATTCTACAAGACCAAGAAATGAAGGACGAATTAATTCAGGAAATGTCAAAACCGCAAACAAGTACTTTAAATCCGAGCGTCCCTGAGTGGGTTCCTAGACAGTCAACATCTAGTGAAATATTTAAACCAAGTATTAAATTTCAAGCTGACATGCCTCACAATGACAATAGTTATAACATTTTCGAGGATACAAAGGTGAAACAAGTTTCCGAAAACAAAGTGAAACCACCGGAACAACAGTGTGATCTTTCTGCTCTTGCTATCGCGAGGGAACTGAATAAACCAAAGTCAGACATTAAGGTTTTCGATGGAAACCCAATGAACTTTAAAGCTTTTCAAAGGCAATTTGAAGCTAGAATAGTTTCGAACACTGATTCTTATGATGAACGCCTTAACTACTTATTGCAATTTACCAGCGGAGAAGCTCATCGGATTGCGAGCGGGTATTCTCACTTAAATGCGAAGATAGGTTATGATGCTACATGGGCCGAATTTCTAGATAGATATGGAGACTCTGACGTTATTGCCCATGCATACGTAAAGAAGGCGATAAATTGGCCGACAGTTAAACCCGATAACCCAAAATCACTGGACGATTTCGCCATATTTCTTCGTGAATGCTTATATGCAGTTGAAAATGTGGATGCAGCTAAAATTCTGGAATATTCAGAAAACCTCAAACATCTTGTCCAGAAATTGCCGTTTTATATGCACGATAAATGGCGAAACATTGTATTTGAAACAAAGGCCAAAAATCAAGTTGTGAAATTTAGTCAGCTGGTAGAATTCGTTAAAAGGGAAGCGAAAAAGTTAAATGACCCAGTATATGGAAAGGACATTCTTTCTAAGTCGAGCTACCCAAGGTCAGATTCTAGCTTTAAACCGACTCCTGTGACCAAGAGTGTGCGTAAAAACTTTTCGGTGTCAGCGAACGAAAGCAGTATAGTAGGAGGAAAAACGAACACCTTGTCAAACACCAACAAAGGCTCAGCAGCTAAAGTACCTTGCTTGTTTTGTAAGGGAAGCTCTCATACTCTAGAACATTGCAAGGAAATTATGAAAAAGGACTTAAAGGATCGATACGAATTTCTGAGATCAAACAACTTATGTTTTGGATGTTTGAAAGCCAATCACAGGAAAATAGATTGTAGAAACAAGGCTCAATGTAATGATTGTAAAAGAAGCCATCCATCGATTCTTCATGTAGATCCGAAAGGAGAAACCGGAAAACCTACTAGTCCGATAAGTGCGACATCTTCTGCGACTTATGCTCATACGGGGGCTGGAGATCTTTCATTTCTGAGTCAAGCCCTCCCGATTGTGCCTGTGAAACTTAAACACAGTGATAGCAACAATTTTATCGAAACGTATGCTTTCTTAGACACGGGAAGTACATCTACCTTCTGTTCCGAGGACATTCTTAAACGTCTCAATGTTACCGGGAGAAAAACGAAAATCAATCTATTGACAATGGGTCAAGAATCTTTGGTCGACAGCGAGGTAGTTTCTAGTTTAGAAATTTGTGATTTGAATGGCGACAATACCGTTAGCTTACCGCCGATATATTCGCAACCGTCGCTGCCCGTTTCAAAGAAAGACATAGTTACTAAGAAAGACTTACAGCGATGGCAACATTTGCAGGATATACCGTTGGAACATATTGACGCTGAAGTAGGATTGCTAATCGGCATTAATGTTCCTAGAGCAATGGAACCATGGGAAGTCGTAGGAAGCATTGACAATAGTCCGTTCGCAGTCAAGACATTACTAGGTTGGGTTATTAACGGGCCTTTAGACGTATCGTCACAGGAAAACACCACGTCAACATGTAACAGCATAAGCGCCATTGAAATGTCTTTGGAAGATCAGTTAAGGAAGCATTTCGACTTTGACTTTAGCGAGCGAACGATAGATGATGTTCTTTGCCCATCGAAGGAAGATTGTAAATTTATGGAAAGTGTTTCTCAGTCGGCGACTCTTCAGGATGGACATTACTATATAGACTTGCCATTCAAAGAAAGGCCAAATGAAATGCCTAACAACAGAACTCATGCGAATCAGAGACTGATTTCACTGGCTAAGCGTTTCGTAAAGGACCAGGAATTTAAGGATGAATACGTCGCCTTCATGAGTAAAATGTTGGAAAAGGGATATGCGTCAGAGGTGGCCCCGAACGAACTTAGAAACAATAATGGTGACAAATGGTATTTACCTCATCACGGTGTCTATCACCCAAGAAAACACAAGCTCAGAATTGTTTTCGATTGTGCGTCTAAATATCAAGGCTCCTCTCTTAACGACCGATTGTTACAAGGACCAAATCTGACAAACTCATTAGTTGGAACGTTAATCAGATTTCGAGAGAATGATATCGCTATAATGGGTGATATAGATAGCATGTTCCACCAAGTCCGAGTTCCAAAGGAAGATGCAAGCTTCTTGAGATTTCTCTGGTGGAAAGATGGAGACACTAAACAACAACCCGTTGAGTATCAAATGAACGTACATCTTTTTGGTGCTACGTCATCACCAAGCTGCGTCAATTATGCTTTGCGTTGTACAGCGGAAAATGGTAGGAATCTGTTTGACGATGAGGTCATCGAAACCGTTCTTAGAAATTTCTATATGGATGATTGCCTGAAATCAGTTGCTAGTGTAGACAAGGCTATCAAACTTGTTAGTGATATACAAAGGTTGTTAAATCAAGGAGGATTCCATATCGCTAAGTGGATCAGTAATAGTAGAGACGTGATAAAATCCGTACCGATAGAGGCTAGATCAAAGAGTGTTATGGATTTGGATCTTGACCAAGACAATTTACCGTCAGATAGAGCTCTAGGAGTACAGTGGCTGGTCGACTCTGACGAATTCGGTTTTCACATTGATAGGACTGATAAGCCTATCACAAGGCGAGGTATACTGTCGTTAATTAGCAGCGTGTATGATCCTCTTGGGTTTCTTGCGCCTTTTACGTTCACTGGAAAGAGGATTCTTCAAGACTTGTGTAAGCTGAAAATAGACTGGGACGACCCAATACCGGAATTAGAATCTGAGAAATGGAATGAATGGTTACAAGACTTGGAAAAACTTACTAGCTTTCGAGTCAAGCGATGTTTGAAGCCGAGTCATTATGGGAATTTAGTATCTTCCGAGTTGCATCATTTCGCAGATGCTAGCGAGATAGGATATGGGACTGTTTCGTATATCCGTATGGAAGATGAATCAGGAGAGATACATTGCTCATTCTTACTAGGCAAATCCCGAGTTACTCCGCTCAAGCAGGTGACAATCCCGCGACTGGAATTGACAGCAGCCACGGTGGCTGTTCGTACGAATAGAATGATCCTTAATGAGTTAGAAATTCCAGTTCAGCACTCGTATTTCTGGACAGACAGCATGTCTGTACTGCGGTATATACGAAATACCACATCTCGATATCATACGTTCGTAGCAAACAGATTAGCGATTATTCATGAGGGTTCAAATTCTGGAAACTGGAATTACATAAACACGAAGTTAAACCCGGCCGACATAGCCTCTAGAGGAATATCCGCCGATGATCTTGTAAGTGGAAACAAGTGGATTGCACCGCCAGAATTTCTCTTCAAGGATAGATCGTATTGGCCCATCTCACAGGACGTTGACTTGGAGCCAAATGAAAACGACAAAGAAGTTAAGAAAATCGTATCTAGAGCGACCGTTGTGACAGAATCAAACAATGTAAATGATTCAGATTGTGTTGACAAGTTGCTCGACAGTTCGTCGTCATGGTACGTCTTGAAGCGAAGGATCGCATATATCTTGAGATTGAGACAGTTACTGCTCAGAAAGGCGCGAAGCGTAAAGTCAGAATTCGATAGTGAATCTAAATTAGGATATGGACCTTTAACCGTTGATGAGCTTAACGAAGCCAAAACGCAGATTCTACTATTTGTACAAAGAAAATCATATTCCGATGATATTGAATCGCTCAGAGAAAGAGGTTGTGTAAAACATACTAGTCGAATCCGAAACTTAGATCCTCAGCTAGATCCTTCAAGTGGATTGATCCGCGTTGGCGGAAGATTAAACCGATGTAACATGCCTTTCGAAAGCAAGCACCCGGTTATATTACCGAAAGACCATTTCGTATCAAATCTGATATTGCGCCAAATTCACATGGACCTTAAGCATAGTGGCCGAAATCATATGTTGAGTACTTTACGACAAAACTTTTGGATAGTAAATGCTCCGTCTGCTATAAGGAGAATCATTTCGAAATGCGTTACATGTCGTCGTCAAAGGTCTCCAGTTGGAGAACAGAAAATGGCTGATCTGCCATATGATCGTGTAACACCGGACGAACCGCCGTTTACTAGAGTGGGAGTCGATTATTTTGGGCCTTTCGAAGTGAAAGTAAAACGAAGCCACGTTAAACGATATGGTGTAATATTTACATGTTTAGCAAGTAGAGCAATACACTTGGAAGTAGCCGCATCACTAGACACAGACTCTTACATTAATGCGTTACGCAGATTTATTTCTAGACGAGGTCAAGTAACCACGATTCGATCAGACAACGGAACCAACTTTGTTGGAGCCGAGAAAGAATTGAAACAAGCAATCAACGAGTGGAACGTAGAACAAATATATGAGTCGATGCTACAAAAGGACATTGAATGGAAATTCAATCCTCCGGCAGGATCGCATCACGGTGGAGTCTGGGAACGATTGATAAGATCCGTCCGGAAGGTTTTGAATAGTGTGACAAATCAGCAAATCCTCGACGATGAAGGACTAAATACACTCATGTGCGAGGTTGAATTCATATTGAATAGTAGACCGATTACTAGGAACACCGATTCTCCGAATGACTTAGAACCGATTACGCCGAATCATTTGCTTACTATGAAACAGAAACCAATTCTTCCGCCAGGTGTATTCTCGAAAACTGATTCTTACGGAAGACGTCGATGGAGACAAGTACAATATATGGCAAACATATTTTGGCACCGTTGGGTTCATGAGTACCTTCCTCTTCTTCAAGAGCGCCAAAAATGGACGCATACTAAGCGAAACTTTCGAGAAGGAGACATAGTTCTAATCGTTGATAACAATGCACCAAGATGTTCATGGCCCATGGGAAAAATTGTACAGACCATTCCAGATGCAAATGGTTTCGTGCGTCAAGCGCAAGTAAAAACGTCAACAAATGTATTGAAAAGACCTATTGATAAACTGTGCTTGATACTTGAATGCGAGTGAATTTAATCAGTAGTATAGTGTGTTCAGTAAATGTACATTTTGGATCTTGGAGGACTAACTGTATATATTTTGATTATGAGTTTTTGATAATTGCTCATTTATAATTCGCAATTAGGGGGCTGGTATGTAACCGCCGCTTTTCCGGCGCCTGGTACATGTAATTTGTAGTTGTAATTTTATGCGTTGCTTTCCCCTATATTGGATATTACCCAAAACTTGCTAGGCAGGGTGTTTTGTAAACGAAAGTTTCAACCTTTCTAGATAGATATTAATAGTGCTAAATGACATTTTTTCAGTACACATTTATTCTTTGGATTTAACTTTGTACTGATTGTGGAAATATTTCTAAATTGGTAAGTCCATTTATTTTTTGTGAGTATCAGACGAGCAATATCTGATTGTTTATATATATTTTTTCTACGCAACTATTTTTGAGTTTAAATGAATAACTGATGTTAAGATATAAATTTTAAGAACATTTTTATGATAAATTTACGATTTAATATGCAGTAATTAGGATGCTACATGTGTTAATTTACCAGGTCACATGATACCGTACACAGGAAGTCACATGACATAAAACTATTAGGCAGTGGCTTTCATACCGGACTTTGAGTACCAATAAACATTTTGTGTTGTGAATATTTTTATGAACAATTTGATGTTATTTGCATATATTGAACATTTTTTGTGATGTTTTACTAGCATTCCAACATTTTATATGATATTTGATGAATACCAATATTACTATGCATACATAATTACATGACAATCTCATGATATTTGGTATGATTTCTAGCATATTTCTAGTTAAGTTGCTTAGATATTTCTCTGGTATGTTTACTTATGATGTTTTTTGTTTTTGTTTGTAGTTAATCGTATCAGTCACGTATCATGATCGTACCATTGTATCCATGGATCATTGTAACACTGCATCACTGTTTCCCAGTTCAAGATTGTAATTTCTATGGATGTTTCTTGCTAGACCTTTGGTGAATAAAGATACGCATTACAATTTGAAGTTTTTCATGCCAATTCAGTCAGTACAAAGACAATGTTCTAAAAAGTAAGTATTTACCGAACGCCTATTTCAATAGGAAGAATTTTCATGATGCTTTTACTTATTCTTTTATAAGAGACACCATGGCGAATATGCTCCAATGATATTAAAAAGCTTTTTAAAACGTAAATAAAGTAAAATAAATCGAGATAAAATAAAATAAATATATATTTATTGTACTTTTATAGATGCTGAAGTCGCCAGTTATCTGAATTTGTGTAGCTGTTTCTTTTGCCCAATTGGGTGGTAAAGGATAGGACAACGAATGGGGACTTGATGGAGACTGGGGACATAGCGGCCATGACAACGGCTGGGGATTGGACGGTGATTGGAGACATGATGGTCAAAACAGCCAGGGTAAAGAAGAAGAATGGGGTCACGGTGGTCACGGCAACGGATTGGGAATCCAAGGTTTAAACAACAGATTCGGAAAGGGTGGTCTTGAAAGCGGATGGTGAAAAGAAAAAGTCAGCGTCGAACATGGAAAGGGTGGAATAGTCGGATCTGGACAAGGAGGAATCGTAGGATATGGAAAAGGAGGAAACATCGGATTCGGTAATGCAGGAATCGTAGGCTATGGTAATGCTGGATACGGTAAAGGTGGAATCATCGGATATGGAAATGATGGTGTAGTTTGATTTGGCAAAGGATATAGTGGACATGGCAAGAATATGTGTGGTATTGGAAAGAAATATGGCGGATACTGAAAGCAGTTCGCTGTATAAGGAAAATAGTTGGTATGTTACGGAAAACAGATTGGAGGTTACGGACAGCAAATGGGAGGTTACGGAATACAGAAGGGAGGTTTCGGAAAGCAGATGGGAGGATACGGAAAACAAAGGAGAGGTTATTGAAAACAGATGGGCGGAGCCAAAATAGTCAAAATTGTCAAATCGTACTGTAAGACAGTAATTTTATATGCTTGTGGCAAGTCTTTATCTCATTTTGCAGTGTAAAATTTGTTGTTGTTTAATATTTGTGTTATCCAACCTAATACAACAGTAAAATCGTAAGAAAGAATATCATTATTGTCCATAAGGTCTCTTAATGAACATTATCGAAAGACAGATTATATTTATCTGGACAAAGAAAAAACCTGCATTAAAAAAAACAAGATAACAGAGTTAATAATTAAAGTGTCGTATAAAAACATTATAAGTGCTTTATTAACATGTCTAATAAATTCATCTAAGAGCATTTAGAATTCCTACTTCAATAACTGAATACAATAAACGGACAATGTTGTGTTCATTACCAAATCAAGTGTCATAGAATTGCAGTTGTTACCATTAGTATATAGAATGTAATATAGAACGGCAAAGATTTTCCATTCTGGCACACCAAAGTTTCATGAATAAAATTATAAATTAGCATAAGTTAAAAGTTAGCAAACAAACTTATCATCCGGAAAGTCAGTGGCATCGCCTCGAGAAAAAAAAAAGACAAACCAAAGCTCTTCCATTAAATATTCTACTCACACATTTTTTATAGTTTTAGTAAATATATCATCTTATTTTTTCAGGTGGGTTCTATTAAATGAAAAATCATTACAATATCAAAGACCATAAAACTGTCCTGTGTATGGAACATTGTTTATCTAAAATGATGTGTGGTATCAGTTTACTTATATCATTGCGTTGTTATGATTGTTTTTATTTCTCTATTAAATAAAATTTAATAACAAAAACCAGTGTTATTAGAACTCTTCTAAGAAAATATTTGCATGTCGTCCAACAGTGCACTTACAACACTGCATTTTAGCTCAAATGCATTTATAAACATCAAACACTAAGTTTGAGAGAATGAAAAATACTTAAATTCTTATTCTTTTGTGTCTGGGTTTTCATATACCAAGGAAACTTTCGCCATGTCGTTAAAAACAACCTCCTTGGACATGTGGATGGTTTTATTGATCAATGTGGAAATCGCCAGCAAAGCATACTGCTTAATACTACCTGACGATCATTTATCCATATCATCCCGCAAACTACACCCGTATCGTACCCCTGAAGATAGTCACTTGATTCCAATGTATAACGTTCGCTACACAATTTCGGCGTAAATTTGTGGTTTTGGCAATGTGGTTTTATTTTTTAGCAAATATAATGACAAGAAAGCTGTGATCTTTCTGAATAATTAACGCTTAAAAAACCGATTTTTTTTTCTCTCATAAGGAAAGAGACTTAGTAAAGCAATGAAGGGTGGCTTCTTGCATTCTTTATGAGTCGGCATCTTTTTTAATATTTTATGTTACCCAAAAAATTCGTTATTTTTGCACAAAATTCGTCAAATGCTTTTGTTTGTTTAAGCACAGCAATACTGCTACCGAGTCAGAAAAATTGGATTGCTTTCTCTGACATCCACAACTCTAGACCTGAATAAAACAACTGAAACATATTTTTATGTGCATATATCGTTTTTGAATATTCATGGAGACGAACAGTTTCTGAAGCAATATGAAATGACTTCCTCTGTGGAAAATAAAATGAACTAGAGCATTTTATTCCGAAAATGCCGAAACTGGCTAGCATGCCGAAATTGGGTTATACATTGTTAATTAGAACCTAAACAAACATGGCGGAAGAGGAATCTGACTTTGTTGCAGACGGCTGCAATTTCGATTAAGATACTGCAGCCTTTCTAGAATCCATTAGAAAAACTTTAAATCTAAGACTCGGGGTCTCCCAAGTCATTCAACAAGTGCAAAGTCTGATTATTGCGCACAGTTCCAAAAAAAACTTCATTTTATAACACAGGTTTTGACATTCATATTTAGTAATATACTTATTGATATTGAAAAAACAGCAATACATCGATACAATTTGAGCCAAAAAAAACAGAAAAGTTGTATATCCAATATATTGTGTTTGTTCAAATATATGATAAACAGTATATGATATGGGAGTTTTCCATACCACACCCCATATCAACGCTCTACCCATAAAGCTCTCGGGTCGATATGGGTGTCTCGCATTGATATGGGTGTGGTATGGAAAACCCCATATAATATTCCATATTTATCAGTACAGGTCGACACCAAATCAGAATGATCAGAATGTGTACTTCACAAAATAAGAACAATATACAACATAATGAAAAACAAGAAAAGTATAATCTTTATGGATATCTGAAACCGCTGAACAAGACTTTAATTTATTTAGAATTTATTACGTAGCTGTATTATATATGTTATATTTCCCATTTTGTAAATAAGAAATTTATCAAAATGTATCTATAACTTCTTCTAATTTACAAAATGGGAAATATAACATATATAAATCGAAAAGGAAAAACTAAATATTAGTGGTATGCCGAAATCTCAAAACATGTCCTTTGAATCCACTGGGTCAATGAATCTGCTAGTGGACCAGAGGCCCCGAAAGTCTCCACTAACCCAGTTGTCGTAGTGATTAGCTGTTCCACGTAATATTTTTAAAGAATTTTCGAGGAATGATTAAATTTTTCACCCCTAAAAACACGGAGCAGGCTTCATTGCTTTTATTTCACATGCGCGGGATTTGGCTGTTTTTTATGGTTTTTGTTATT
>JARWCS010343129.1:0-11445 GCA_034783895.1 Geukensia demissa | reverse complement strand
AAAAACAAGGCTGCCAGACAAATCTTGTTTCTGATTGGCTGATTCATTAAAAAATCTTCTCCTCTGAAACTTGTTTGACAAAAGGCAGGTGAGCGATACAGGCTCAGCCTCCTGAGCCTCTTGTTTATTGACAAAATTATATGCGTACAGGTAATATTTTGTAAGACTTCTTCCTAAAAAAAGAATTTAGAAGGATATTTAACTCTCTTACTAGCAGAAGATCATGTCATTTGTGTCGTTGTTTGTTCAGTGATCAAGTGGGAATTGCTGATTTTTGTGAAATATTAATCATGTTTTAGTTCTGGCAACTTTTAAACTTTTTAAATTTCAAGCTGTTACCACCAACTTGTTTTTGCTGACATAAAACACATAAATATACGCAACAGAAAAAAATCTTTAATGTTGAAAATTTTACACACGCAGTCTGAGAAATGGTATTCTTAGGAATAAGAAAATCCAAATATACAAAATTTACCAGAAATTTTTCTTTATCGCATTTCATAAGTTCATAAGGATTTCTCCAAAGAAATACTTAACTTCAATGAAGAAAATGTGAGACTCGATTCAGTTAAACTTTCTTTTCCGTACGTAAGCGACCATTTGTTCCCTTTGGTCAGGAGCAATAAGACTATTGAAGCTTTCTGACCTTAAGTCACATTTTGCGGACAAAATTCTCTGAACAACGGGGTGATTTTGTTTATGTTTCACAATGATGCTACCTGTAATATGATAATGATTTCTATCGCCAATTTTGATTCTGCCGCATACAGTTGTATTCATGAAACCTCACTTTTATTCTGGAACTTCTCTTCCGACGACATATGCATGTGATACAATTTATTATGTACTCCTCGGGATTTTATATTGCATAACATAATATTCAATTCGCTATTATATAATGTACTTTGACTAGAGGACACAATATTCATGTAAATGTTTTCTCCTAGAAACAAATGTGATATTCAAGATAAATGCAGATTTTTTCTGAGGACAAAAATCGAATATACTCAAGAAACGAGGAAATAGTTTGTGTTCTTGTAGAAAAACAACCCCGAGATGGTCAGAATTTTGACAAATTAAATAATTAGATTATCTGAAATCTGGAACATTGCATACGTATTTCATGAATATTAAGAGTTCTTAAAGAGACGTACCAATCGACAATACAAGTCTCATTGGAGGGTCCTATTAAGACAATCACTCTTTTAAATCTTAACACTTTTACAAGAAGTATTTTTAATAGTTCACGGTGTAAAGTGTCTCGTCAGTCACAAATCACTTGAAGGTTTGCATGTTTGTTTTTTCTCAAACTACCAACTCACGCTTATCGAAAAAGACCAATCGCGGATTACTTCTAGACCTTATTGACACCTATTTTCACTCACCGCTAAATGACATCGGCTATATCTGTTTTTATAAGGTTTATTTTGTGTTTAGATCAAATGATATACTGGTACAAGGATCCACAGCAAAGCTGCGGAATCATTGACTTCAATGGTGAAAATACATCCAGTAAGATGTCAGACGACTGCACTGTTAGTCAACCATTTATGTGCGAAGTGGACGGGCATGTTAATACAGGTAAAATAAAATGTGCCTGCTTTTTGCTCGATTTTTTTGTCCTTCCGGTCCGTTTTTAATTAAGTAAGATAACTATTATGATTTGCAAACGTGTCTGTTCGACATATAAATAAAACTGTCAAAATAATTAGAATAACAATTAAAAAAAATAAAGTCGGTTACAAAAATAACTCGAGAACATTTCGTAAACGGATATTATCGGTAAATAACATATTTCATTAATTAAAGAAAATTCTATATATCCGTTATTTGCAAATACGCAGAATTGGAAATAAATCTGATTTCTGGTGTTGAACATGGATAAAGAGAACTTTAAGATAAGACCAAAGTCATCATCATTTTCTCCGAGAAAACATTTTTACTTTCATTTCTGTTGTAGCTAAAACGATGGAGCTGACGGTTGGAGTGGTTCTTTGGACAAGCGATCAAATGAAACATACACAGTGCAACCTTTCTAGACCGCTATCTACTGGGGAAAAGTTGTTTATTTATGTTAGTAATAGGCCGCTAGATTTCATTTATACACTGGATGACCAAAAATTACAGTACCTAGTAGATCTAAGTCAAGTATATCCAAAAGTACTAATGAATGGGATACATCGTTGTGAGGTTAGAGGCTTACATAACAAGCAGATTTGGTCAGCAGAGATATATTATCAAGAACCAGGTAGGTTTGCTAAGGGGCTTTATCAAGGGTAAGGGAAAAAGGTCATGAAAGCAACCGCATTTTAACAATATTTTGTTTCATCAAAGATTTTAAAGGATGTGCGCTACTCATTTTTTAGTCGCTTTTTAAAAAATTTTGTGACTCTTTTGGCGTAATCCATTTCAAAGCGTTACTATTTTTGCACATAGACTGCCACTGTTCTTGCCATAATTTCAATAAACATACTATGAATTGCGGTTAGAGAATTCCTTATAATATTCCTGTTATTATTTCTTTGATTTTAATAGGCAGAACTTCCTACTAAAAACCTATAGAAAATCAAAAGAATCCCTTTTGCCGCCAAATTTGCAAATGCTTTTATCTTGAAAAGGATCACATGAATTTTTCCTTTTTTTTCTTCCTAATATCAGATGTCTTAAAAACTTTCAAGTTTCTGAAATCTTTATCATTTTTAAAGAGAAAAGCGAATGTTTTTACCCATTCTGTTGATACGAAATGAATTTTAATCTTTGTTTCAATATGTCACAATAAACTGTTGATCTAAACGGTCGGGTGATTTATAAACGTTATGTCTATTGACCTACGTCTGCCAACTTAGTTTCGAAACCTTGTCCATATCAGTAAATCCAAAAGAATCCTTCCCCTCATTAGTCTTCTAGGACAATATGCACATGACAATTTAAATGCGATCAATTTTTTTAAGAATTGGGATTTGGAAACCAACTGTGACACTAAACTTATATTTTTAGAAATTAGCATTTAGAAAATACATAATGTAATTGAAATAAGTTTTTTGATTTACAATGAATTTTATTAAAGGATTTTGCACCTAAAAAGAAAGAAAAAAAATCATCATGACATTTAGAATTCTTTCTCTTCTATTATTCTTCTAGGACAGTTTGCACATGACAGATGAAATGAGAAGATTTTGTTAAGAATTGGGATTCGGAAACAAACTGTGACACTATTTTTTTTTATTTCAGCAGGCATTTGAAAAACGAGCCTTTACAAACTGATTGGAAATAAGTCTCTTATATACATATGTATGTTGGGAAAGGATTTTACCCCTAAAATGAAAGAAGAAACAATAAAAATATCTGAATGACATTATACATTTTAAGATACATGTTCCGGAATTCCAAAAGAAATGGGGTTACTCGCAAAACTATGTTAAAATTTGAAATTGAAAAAAGGCGAAGGATTAAAACATCGGACAACACTATTGAAATTTATAATGAAATAAAGCAGCGACGATATTTTACTAATGCAATTTATTAATTTTTTTGTTTTTGTTTTAGTGACAGACTCAGTATTTTTTCGAGGAAGTATCAATGTGTCGCCAGGTTTTACATCGTTTGATATCCAAAAATTCAACCTGGCAACTGATCCGAGTATCAACCCCCCTTCAGATGTAGACAAAACATTGTTTCAGTTACAAGAACAACTGAATAGTGCCGTATTGTTCATGAATTATAACGAACTTATGGACACGCAAATATCTCTCTCGGGATCGTATTCGTCCACTGTCGACCTAGTCAGGTAAGGATCTTGTTTTCATTTTTTTCATCGACAGATCACTTTTCTGACAAAAAGAGGTCGACAGCGTTTTTTCATTGAAAAGGAAGGCGACAAAAGGTTTGTCAAAAATTCTAATGAGATAGGGGTCACGCCCGATCCTCTGTGATCTTCCCCTGCTTTTCTGCACCGGTCAGAGAAGTAACACAATATTCATATGAATTCCGAGAAAAATAACAGGTATCAATATGTGGTCCGCAATTAAGAATTTTATTTAACCAGAAGCGTTATGAAAGATGGACATTTGTTTTAGAAAGAAATGAATAATAGTATATTTTGGTGGTTACGATGAGAACATATCGTTGTTTCCAAGGCGGTATTTGACGAATAAAACAATAACTATAAGCTGATTTGATTTTAAGAAGTATAAAATGCATGATACTTAAAATCGCTCATCTCATTTTCAGAGCAATGCATGTAGAAAACACCATCATACTTTTTGCTTTCAGGGACAATGGAAGAACAATGAATTTCAAAATAATGCTTGAATTAAATACGGGTTCACCTTATGATGCATCACGTGAGCTGACAACTCTAATCCAGATGGAGAATTATATTAAACAGTACCTATCAAGAAGAGGTCAAAGAAGACGACGTCGAGCAGTAGAAATGACAAATTTTCTACCTTCAACTCTGGAGATCAAAAGCTCACGTAATATATAATAGAATAAAGGGTTATGCTTTAACTGTGACGTAATATCTTTCATTTACAGTTGTCAGTTATTAAGAAAATTCAAATCGTATAAGAGATCTTTGGATCAAATATTGTTTTCTGATTATATAAGGTTTTAATACACCAAATAAGCTATACACATTAGAGAAAGTAATTCTATGATGTTGTTAGTGACTTTTGGCTCTCGTCGTTATGATTATTTAGCATAAATGAAACATAAAAAGTCATGTGAATTTATTTATTTCATAGTTCGCAGTCTCCTCTTCTCAGAATTCTTGTACAGATTTTAGTTCAGTGTTAGAATTTATGAATTAGAATGTTTTGATATACTTAATTTGTATTAATAGCATATTGTTAAAATTAAAAAGCTAGGTTTTGCCTGTTTCGGCAAACTTATACCTTATTTCAGGTGAAAGATTTTACGACGGATACGAAGTTTGTCGTACCATATCTAATATGAGACCCATTTACTTGAGTTTCAGCTTAAGCAAAATATGTTGGTACCGTCTTATCTTCCATTAATGTTATTGTTAACTGTATGTTTGGTTATATAAAAATAAAAATCGGCTTGAAAAATCTCCAGTGAAAAATGTATAATAAAATAAAATATATGTTATTTTATACATTATGACATATTTGTTCAACTTTATATTTCCGATGCAAATAGCAAGTACTGATAAAGAAAACAAATATCTCATTAGTGTTCTATTAATTGATTGTGGAAAATTGATTTTTTCAGATATTTGTGGGGGTCCGACATTTATACCCGTTTTGGACAAAATTGTGGAATTTCCAGCTGTGACATATGGATCTGATGCTATATCATCAGACATTTGTATAACAGGTAATTCTGAATTTAGATTTGATTCTCATAGTACTGTAGTATATTGTATTTCAATCAAGACGATCATCGCAATTTTATGTAATCTTAGATAATTAATAAACCGTTTAAAAGTACAGTAAGAAAAAAATAAATTATGTTCAAATACTGAAAAGTATAGGGAATTTTGTTAGCTTTATTTCAAGGATAAACCTCATTTCAGTAGCATTAGACCCAAAATACAGGAGGTCCGTGATACTAACAGAGGAAAAAGAAGTACTCGTATCTGAACAAACCAAAATAGGAAGCCAAATCCAGCAGAAAGGGCATCTACCTAGTGCAATACAGAAATGAACCCTAATCTCTCATTTCAGGAGAAGACCTTTTTTTCTTTCTGTTAAATAACTGGTAAAATTCAGACAAATCTGAAAAGTTGGCTGGTCAACACTTCTGTGGACTTCTGGTCCACCAGCATAACGTAAGGACATCGACAGGGGGTTTCAAAATATAAGATTACCAATGACGTATAAATTTAGGGATTGAGGTAAAGGCGTTTGTTTTTGTATTTACACCTGTTATTATAATCTCCATTTCTTTTTTTCTAAAAATGTCTGTTAAATGTCTCTGGTCAGACAACTTTTCCAAATAAAATTTGAAATGTTTAACACTTGTTTAACGATTATTCTGATATAGTTTTAGCTTTATACATAACACGAATTAATAAACAAATCACAGGGTAAAGTCCATATGTGTGTAAAACGGGAAAACATTTAACAGTTTTATTCGGACAATAATGTTGTTTCATTATTTTAAATATTAATGCTATAAACATATATTTTGGTTTCCAATCATCAATACATGACTTAACATCAGCTATAAAACCTATTATAATAGAAAAAGTTATACAAACAAATCGAAAAAGAAATCCTAATTCAGTGGTAGGGTATTTGCAATGTGCACAACAATGTGCACAACAAGGAATGAACCCTTCAATAATTTTAGGGGTTAAGAGTAAATATACAAATCGCAAAGTTTTATAATAAAATATGTGAAATATAGAATAACGGACGTTTTAAATGTCAAGGCTTATTTTGTCATTAGTATCTTGCCCGACAGGGCAAGCTTTGATGCAGAAGATAAGAAGTCAAGTCCATTCAAACGTCCGTTATTCGTTTTATTGCCAACATCATTAAAAACGTCACGTGACCATTTGTCTGATATTTTCCATAATCACGGCTGTACCCGCTATTGGTACTTGAAATATCATGCAGCAACAGCAAAAGGAAAAAAAACTGCCGATAAATGCATATATCAGACAATTGCATAAATTGTGACTATTGGGAATGGAATACCTTTAGGGATCACTCGGTTTCGCATTGATATCAGAATATATGATTTAGATAGTCTTTTCTGTCTACCGACTTAACGATTTCTGTCTGCCCCTTTGGTATCTTCGAATTCCTTTTACAAAGTTGTCTCATTATTAGGAATTTCATTATGTTGTATACTTATTTCAAGGAGTTACCTGTCTTCACCCGAATTAGAAGGGAAGCGTAGGAAAGCCGAGATCCAAAAATAAAGTAGAAATATTTATTCTCAAGTTGAAAGCCAAATCCAGTAGAACGATTTATTTCAGTGGTTGGAAATTTAGATTTCGGAAATTTATACAAACTATATGCGATAAATTTATTATCAAAACGTCTGATAACTGTGCTGGAAAATTAAATCCAGGCTTTTGACCTTCCAGTTATAGCAGCGTCCTAATGGTTTCAATGTTTAGATAACATTTTTTTTCCTGTTGCGAATCAAATCATGCTCACCTAAGCTACAAATTATAGACCACAAGGAATCTTATACCAATCTAAAAAGATTTAAAATTGATTGAACGATTGGCTAGTTGCTGCCCTGCGTAACGTCCAGCTGGAAATATTTCATTCGTTATCAGGAATTAAACAAGTTAACAAACAATAATTCAATAGGAATTTTGTGCACATGGGACCGGTAAGGGATGAATCATTAGACCGTCAATGGACAAATAACGTGTTGAATAGGGTCGAAAATTTACTGGTTGCCTATTGACCACCCAACGTGAGTTGTTACAAGGGGTCATTAATTCACTAATAACATACCATTCTCTAAAGTCTTTAATGTTTTCATCCGGACGACCTGTGAATTGAAATATCCCAACAACTAAGGATGAAGCTATTTGACGACTGATACCTCGCAATGCCTTTCGGCGAGTATTAATACGTTTTTGTGAACCAAAGGCCGCCCTTTTAGCAGGGGTTGGACCTTCTGGCGGAGAATCAGAACGACCTATTTTAAACCCCACCATCCCTTTATGGATTTCAAATTGAAATGTTAAACTTTTTAATTTATTTTTTGAAAAGATTTATTTGTACAAGAGAAGAAGATAACAACACATTTTATACAAACATTTGCAATCTTTTTGGGTTTTCCAGAGAAAATGTTCGAAATTGTTAGAATAACACTCATTTGTATGGCATAGTTTATCAATTAGATTGTTAATAAGTACATTAATGAAAACAAATACATAAATATAGGAAAGTTTAAAAAATCATCTACAAAAGTGGTGTTTCAATTTATCAAAAATCTCAAATAACTGTATTCTTCTTCTGAAAAATCTTAACCTGTCTTCTAAATGTGGACGAAGGTGAAATCAATTCAATTCAGCAATGACAACATTGAATGAAACTAATGGTATTTTTGTAGCCTGCGTTTAGCAGTGAGTCATAAAGATATCACTTAATGCAATGCATAGTCTTGTGTGACAATGCTATAAAAATATATATGGTAAACGATTTGCATTATGATTTATCTACGCCTGTTAATCACAAGCAGCTGGAAATGGTAAATTTAAAGTGTTTTAGACAATATTTATTATCAAAAAGCATATGATAAGGAAAATCAAAGGGGATATACAAATCTAGACTTGTGACAGGCACATGAGCATGTGATGTGGTTAAACTAGATTTTGGTACCCAACCCTCAACAGTGCACATTCCAGAACAACAAAACTTTGTAGTTTTCCATATTCCATTTTATTTTTACAAAATTTAAAGCTCTTTCTTGTGTGTGCTTAGAATTTCTCAGTTTCATTATACTCAAAAATTGATAGCAAAAGAGCATATATATGACATTTTATCAAAGTAGGTATGTTTATGTCTATTTTTTACATAAAGTATGAATGAATCGGGAACAAAGTGCTTTTTTCTGCACAATTTTGGGTTAACCTTCCTTGCTGAACAAAGCAAAACTACAAACTGAATTGATAATTTAGTTTTGTACATCAATGGCGGACAAAAAGCCATTACATGAATGCTCTTACTCTTTTGAAGATTTTGGATACAGAAGGAAATCAAGCTAAATTGAATTGATTTTTGATCATGCCCTTTGTGTGATATAACCATTTGAACGTTTGGCTAAAGTGATAATATCTTGCTTTTAAAAGGAAATTTGTTAACCGTTTAATTCTCTCAAATTTTTTTATATTTATAATAATATTCCCAATTGCCTTATTCATGTTATACAATTTTATTGAAGCAATGGTGAAAATAGAAATGGAGCAGTCACTAGTTACAAAAATCATAATATCTCAGATGAGATTAAACATCTGCAAACAATTACCAGTGCATAAAAATTGAACTTCATTTAACGGTTAATTTATGATTTCTATCTTGCAATTTTTGTCTCGCCTTAGACGAAGTCGCGACGGCGACGGCGACGGCGCGCGGCGTTAGACTTTTTTGAAACCTCTATATTTCTGTAAGTATTAATGATTGGATAACCATAGTTAGTGTTATACGAAATTATCGACTAACCACATGACCTTGGTCCTTGACCTACTTTGCATAGTTAGTGACTCTTAAATCTCCAGTGTCAAGTTTTCATGCTTAGGTCAGTTTCTCAATACCTATATATGGTAGCTCAATAATATTGGGTATGCTTATTCATCATTAGAAGTACATGTCAGTCTGACATGTCTTTTAACCTTGACCTTATTTTCATGGTCCATTGACTTAGTAAAGTTTTCATGCTTGGATCCATTTCTCAGTAACTATACATGGCAGGTCAACCATATTGGGTATGCATAAGGAGTACATGTCAGTCTGACATATGTCTTTTGTCCTTGACCTCAATTTTACGGCCATTGACTAGGGTCAAGTTTTCATGCTTAGATCTATTTCTTATTTACTTAAATTGTAGGTCAACAATATTAACTGTGTTTATTGATTATTAGGAGTACATGTACATGTCAGTCTGCCACATGACTTTTAACCTTTTATACCTCAATATCACGATCCATTGACTAGGGTAAAGTTTTCATGCTTAGATCTATTTCTTATTTACTTAAATTGTAGGTCAACAATATTAACTGTGCTTATTGATTATTAGGAGTACATGTACATGTCAGTCTGCCACATTACTTTTAACCTTTACCTCAATATCACGATCCATTGACTAGGGTCAAGTTTCATGCTTAGATCAATTTCTCATTTACTATTAGTGGTAGGTCAACGATATTGGATGTGCTAACTGATTATTAGGAGTACATGTCAGTCTGCCACGTGTCTTTTGTCCTTGACCCCATTTTCATGGTTCATTGACTTTAATAAAGTTGCATAACTATCAACAATAACTCTCCTTCTTTATCATGTTTTCAAAAATTTCTGACAATTGTTTTGTTTTATGAAAATGTCCTGGGGTATTACTTGCCGATAAATCTTGATTAGAAAATTATTGTGTCCACACATTTATAGGGTCAAAGCCACATATTTAGGCGAGACATTTTTGTGTCCACACTTGTTTTTATATAAGTGTTTTTAATATAAAACTTTGAAAATTGAAAAAAAAGGATTTATTCTATTTTCATTTAGATAAGAAGCCGTTGGTTACAGCGACGTGTTCTGGTGGAGTTGGTAAACCAACAGAATTAACAGACATTATAGTTAATCCGAAATGCATATTTAGTGACCTGACCACATCTGCTGTGTCTGACGAACTGAAAAATTTGACAACGGTAGGTACCACCTTCACCATGTTAACCATAATAAAAAACCTTGCTTTAAATATACCTTCTAGCTTATTGTAAATCTTAGGTTAGAGAAAAGTCATTTTTGGATTTAGTTAATCGGTTCAATTCGATTTTTTATCATGACAAATGTAGAATGAAAATCCGTTGGTCACAGCACTATTAAAAACAAAAACCCACAACGATCAACTCTTTTTAGCTTTGACAAACGTATGGAATAATTTTTCATATGATTCCTTATTTTGCAAAGCATTTCATTTCATATTATGGTCATATCAGTTTAGTACTTTGGAGCTTTTGAGTGAGAGTTTCAATATTTTGTTGGTGCACAGTTCTGCAGTTACTGAACTGAGTATTTCCGATGAATACAGGAAACAAATGCTTTTTTCTTCTGACTGATAAACAGGTTACTCATTTCGATATGTTCAGTTTGAACTTTTGAACTTGGATGACCAAAATTGTCTGTTTTCCCGATTTCTCATTTCCTAATTTAATTTTCCTGTTATACTTCAACAACTGCTGTAACGTCCATTATAAAAATGCTGTTTGATTTTAAATTGTGAAAAATAACAATTATCATTAAGTTCTACATGAATTCTTGCAAATTAGTTGGTGGCAAAACACATCAAACAAAACATTCAAATTCATACTGGGTCAAAGTCGCGTTGTTTGAACATTTTCAAGGAGGTCAAAAACCTTTACAACACATGAAGTAATCGAGACCAAACACTTCTAAGACTATTAATCCAACAATCTCTATCAAATGCCCAAAGGTAGAGCTCTAAATCCATATACCCAAAACCATTTTATCTAACTTTTTAGTTGATTTTAAAATACAGTTTGAATAAATATAGTGAATTTTGATCTGCAATAATTCTAAAAAACTTTGTCTTTTGTTTGTGATGTCTGTTTACTTATACCATGCCAACAGTGTCAATTTACACACTTTTATAGTTTAAACCGGATATTGATTTAACAAGTGTTGTTTGTGACAAACTGAAAAAGATTGATTGATTGATTGATTGAATGGTGCTTAACGTCCAGTGGCAAATATTTCATGCATATTCAGGACGAGA
>JARWCS010343119.1:0-11446 GCA_034783895.1 Geukensia demissa | reverse complement strand
TTCTTAACCCGCCCTTACTGTCAATTTCTAGGTGTAAGTCTAGGTAAGAAGCAGACCTTTCTGTTTCTGTAGTATCACCCAAAAAATCTAATTACTCCTCAATGTTAAATTTTTGAAATTGAAATTATCTGTTTAAAAATGGCATGTTTTATTAGAATAATATTGTCCTCAGTGTTATAGCTAGAATTTTATTCAACTATATTTTTAAAATTTTATCTTTTATCTCTTGTTAACCCCCCCCCCCCAGTTAAAAAAAATAAAATGTTATCATATAGAATAGGAGACGTGGAGAAAGCCATCCACCAAATGACAGTCGAATCTTACTTCTACAGGTCCCAGTGGACCTGAGTCCACACCATAACGGAAGCTGTAAAATATCAAACTATTCATATCTTGTTGTCCGAGACCATTGTTTGATTGCACCCACAATGATATAACACCCTAAGTAAAAATTTATTATTTCAAGTTCAAATGAATTTTTAACTACAGCTTCATATGCGGCAAAAATTTCAATTCCGACGATATATAACATGATATATTTTATTCTAGAAATTTTGAAACAAAATCACTTTTGTTGTGGCTAATTTCGTTTGGTGTACTATAATCCCGAGTTACTGCAAGGCACTGTTCATAAAGGTTTTGAATCTCATTATCAATATTGTTATCTAAATTTATTTAGGTTTTAATAAAGGAAAATGAGATAAAAAAGACATGACTAGCAGTGTCGATCAGACTACTTTACTTGAACTTAAAGTGACGTGTTTGCAGGACATAATTTAATGTTGGTATCCTTAGTGCTATCTTTTAATTTATTATCTTATTGAATAATAGGTAGCAAAACTCGGAAACGTTGAAATCACAAAAAAAAAATCAGAAACATAAAACAAAAATGGGGGAACTATTGGACGCTTATACTCAAAATACGACGAAACAAACTAGTGAGTCAGAGCACAAAATAGTTTATCAAAACAGGAGAAATTAGAACGTTGTAAATAAAATAATAATAAAATTTTCGCGTTTACGATTTTTAATAAAAAAAATTCATACCAGCGATAAGTCAAAATGTACATAAAATTAAATATGAAAAGTAAATTTATGATATATGCAAATTGAGAAACCTTTTTGCATGAATATGAAAGCCTATTTTAGCAAAAATTGCAATATTAATATTAATAAAAAATAAATATATAAAATAAAAATATTAATGCCTTTGCAGAATACACAGGGTTAATCGTATCAATGCAACAAAACTGTGACAAAAGCCATTTAAGGTTCAGTCACATTTATGAAATTAAATTGTGAAAAAACCTAATTTGTGTTTATTATACTACTGAAATTAAAATTGTTTTTAATCATATAAATACAATAGGAATAGTATACGGTAAATGAATTCAATACAATTGGAACATTAATACATACGTTCCGTATTTAACTGTCAAGAAATATGCCAAACAGTTGCTAAAACCTGCTACAAGATTTTATGAAGGAGAACCAGTTTTTATATAAAAGATTTTTTTTATTATTATGTTGTAAATATTGTTATTAATTTATATCTTATGTATGTTTTAACGTTCTCTCATAATTTTTAATAGAATGGCACTTGTATATAATTAGATGTTCTATGCTTTTATACATTTCATGAGCATAATTATGTTTTATTATTTGTTATACAATTGGTGAGACTTTAATAAAATATTCAACCCGTCTCATTTAACTTATTAAATTGTGACAAAATGAATAGAGTCAATCACAAAAATGAGAAGAAGCAATCACATTGAAGCAAAATGTATATGGACAATATCGTTAAGGTATAGGGTCCCATATCGTCGCATTTATGCATTGAAATCGTGACAGAATACATAGGCCAATCACATTAATCTAATTTAATTGTGATAGTATACATTAGACAAATGACATTAATGCAATGCAATTGTGATACCATACATTTTAGGGAAGGTCACTTTAATGTTATCCGAGGTACGTCGGGGTATAGACAAAGGCCATTCGGTTTCTCATCTGCAGTTGAAATTCCTACAAACAGTCGTCGTTGAGTGAAATGTATAAAGACTCGACACCCCGAGTGTAGCAGGGGTTTATAAATAGGGTTTTTGGTTTCTCCCCAGGGGTAGATCCCCTCTTAAAGGGGATCCGTTGGTTCGACCGGATGAAAACATTTTCAACCCGTCTCGGACCGGAACGTTACCGCCGTGACCCCTGTAGGGACATTGACATGCGCTGAACACTTTAAAGATCCCTTTGCAGCAGCTCGTAACAAATAATTGTAGGTGGCAAGTTGCTTAGGCTAACTTTTTCGCACAAAACCGTACCATTTTGGCATCATGTCGCTGGAAAATTTCCCGGCACAAACTCCCAGTAAACGCTTTTTATGATGTACCGGTATTATTTTATAACTTGTTCTTCTCTTAAATATGCATGATATTTTCCGCTGGACGTTAAACAACAATCTACAAATCAATCATTTTAGTGTAATTGACAGAAACCATAAGTCCAATTACATTATAGGGTCGATCACTTTAATACAATGAAATTGCGACAGGAAAAATATTGAGGACCGTTATATCTATGCAATTAAAATGTGACAGAAAACACAGGATCAACCGCATTGATGCAATAAATTGTGACAGAAAACATAGGGAACATCACATTAATACAATGTATTTGTGATAGCATACATATTAGGGGACGTCACATTAATGTAATTTAGTTATGATCATGTAAATCGGATCAGTCACACAGATGAATAGGGTCAGTCTCATTAATTCAGAGACATTGTAGCAAAATACATATTATGGTGCGTCACATTAATGCAGTTAAATTGTGACATATTACATAAGGCCGATAACATATTGTATTTTTTAACTGTCACAGAATAAATAAGGTTAACCGAATTAATGTAATTAAATTTTGACAGTTGATGTCCCATTGATGACAAAAGAATATGTCGATAGCAACAGAAACTAAATTTAAGTGAAAATATTATTGCAATTTAATTATTTATGTTAGATATAGATTCCTAGCATGCCCATATACTAAAAGTTTATTTTCTCTATGGTATCGGTTTTATTACTAGATGTTAAATATAAATGCCATATATGGTGAATGACTGTACTGACAATGACAATGAATGTACTTTTCAGTGTTAAGGAAGGTTTACTCCTACACTTTCATGTCACAAAACATCCAATCCCTAAATGTGTTAAAATGCTAATTATTATGTTAATCAATATAAAAAGAGTAAATGTTGCGTGATGGCTTTATCCCATGACGAAGACCCTCTGGGAGACTTAAATTTTATTTTTATTTCCTTTTTTTTGTACATTTGCATTTTTTATGTTTTTTTTTTTACCTTTTAAATGTGGCTACCTTTTAACCCTAATCATTTAGTCTTGTATTATGTAAATCGACGCACAAGAAGAGAACAATTTCAAATATTTCAAAGGTGTTGATATTGGATTTTACCTACCTTAGTTCAATTGATTACTCATAAGAAAAAAGGGAAAAGTCACTTACTTAATATTTAATTTATAGTAATTTATAAACATGAAATAAATGATCCCGAAATTTAGACCATATCAATTTTCGTTAACTGACCCGAACAATACAATAACACGCGTATTTGCAAATGGACTAAATTTAGTTATCCTGTTTAACATATTAATTTCCTTCTTTTTTTTCACTTTAATATTTTTCTGTATTCGAAGCACCTAAGTCTACTTTTCTTTTCTGTGTACGTGGAGTCCAAGCCTTTGTACTGCTTTCCCCTTTCTAGTGTTTCGAGTTTTTTGTCTTGCCTTTTTGGACTATGCACTAATTTGGTTCTTCCGCATGAATAGACCTGTAAAAGTTCTACATTTCTACTGTTTCAAGCGCAAAGTGTTTTTATGCATAAAACGTTTAAACCATACATAATGACGTTAGGGCGGTGACTGGTCATTTCATTTAAGGAAAACAAATGTTTTTCGTTTACCTTTAAAGAATGTTGAAATAATGTAGCAAGATCCCCACAGCCATTTAAAAAAAAGAAAAAAACGTAATCTAAAGTTTCAGATACGTAGGAAGTCCGGTGTAGAATACCCATAGGAGAAATCAAAAGTGCATAGTCCAAAGAGACAAGACAAATTTGAAACAAACTTAAAAAAAAACTTAAAAAAACAAAAATAACAAAAGCTTGGAATCCACGAACTCCTTTACAAAACAGGAGTGGGATCAGGTGCTCCTGAATGATAAGCACCCCTTTTCTTGTGTCTTAATTCCCTTATTTGTCTATACATCTTCTATTTGCAGTGTTAATGCTGCCAGTGAACCCTACAACAAGCTTTAGTCATCTTCACAAAGCAGTTTCCTTATAAAGCAAAGTAAACAGCAAACCGCGTTTTGCAGCGTTAAACAATATCCACGGCTTTAAACCAATATTTAGTTAATCGGAAATCATGATCGTTTGACCTTTGAAGGTGTATTTATTAAAGAGAAATTGCATTTTATTTTAAAGACTGTGACAACAATATTGAGTTTTATGGTACAGTGATAAATTTTCTGTAATTAAACACATCAAATTCAAATCTGTCTCTATTGATTCAAATGCTTAGCTAAGTATTAGAGCTGTTTGTAATTTTAAGATATTTCATAGGATTTAAACATGTAAAAGATGCATTGAGATTTTATGAAATTACAGAGTGTTAGCTTATTTAGATCAATTTAGGATGAATCAAATCATATTCACGTCTTGTGATAGTTTGTGTGTTGTACATATGAAAAAATTCTTGGTCACCAATGTTTTATAAGGATGCTTACCCTTCTATAGCACCTGATCCTAATCCTGTTTTTTAAAGGAGTTCGTGGACTTTGTTTTTGATTTATCCGTAAGTTTGTTTCAAATATGTCTTGTATCTTTGAACTATGCACTTTTGACCTCTCACATGGGTATTCTACACTGGATTCGTTATGCTGTTCTCGTGATTCAATCGTATGTTAAGCCATTAAAACGACATTTATAAAGATAAAATACAAATGAAAGACAAATCAAAACCAAAGTTTATAAGCAAACACGTGAAACATAACACCAGTTGTCATGATAAGTAAATCAACAATAACACCCTTATAATGGGCAATGCGTTTTACGAGGACAAAAGTTGAATTCTTCTATTAGTCAACGTCTGGTGGTGTGGATTAAGTGATGATTACGGGTATTTAGTATTGACATGGCTATAGTCAACGCTGATGGTATTGATCACGTGATTTATGATGAGTACTTATTTCCAAACAACCGAAATAAGCAGCCAAATCCAGTGGAAAATGATGTCTACCATCTGCAATACATACACTAAAGCCTTCGTAATGTCAGAGTTGTAAAATTTAATTGAAAAAAAATCACAAATTTGCGGGATAATCTTAAGGCTACATTTACCAGACGTAGGTTTACTACAAGCTTGAGGTTCTTTTTGGATAGTAACCTTAAGGGATACGATACAGTTACAGGGAAAGTAACTTATATAACAATAAATGTGGCATGATTGTATATGAGACAGCATTGTTGACGTTACAATAAAAACGTCGTGGTGACGATTGTCTAATGCAATGTTGTTTCCCACAATTATGATACAAAACACAAAAGGTGCTGAAAACGACTGTTTTTTTAAATCTGGAGAAAAATTAAACACATAAATCCTTACTTTTTAAGTAGAATTTTAAATTCTACTGTCATTTTGGTGGGTGGCTGTCTCATGGACAATCATGCCACATCTATTTTTATATTTTTAAGTCGGTCATATATTTTACCTGTCATTTTGCCAGGAAAAATTTTAAATGTTGGAATTTTTTCAAGAACAGTTAAAAGATTGCAAATAAATGCATTTATGCCTAATTATGCGAAGAAATGAGTAAATTATTAAGGAATACCAGAATATATTAAATTTAACAGATTTTGATATTTAAAGCTGACACAAAACTGAAATTAGGCAAATAAACGCATGTCTTCTGCACTTTCTAAAGACAAGTAATTGCAAGTTTTTCAAATTCGAATTTGTCATTTTTTCTCAAAATCTCAATTTTTACATGTTTGAATTTCAAATATATCAACGCAGGATCTAAACTGCATTGTATGCCCCTAAACTCGAATAAAAATTGCAGATAACAAAGACATTTAAAAGAAAGTTTATATTTGATGCTGCAATAATTTCTGATATAAAAGTTTGTGAATATCTTGGCAGTTGTCTTGTTGATCTCTGGTATAAATTTACCTTTAAATAGGAATTGTATACGGAATATCAATAATTTAAAGCCATTAGTAAATGTAGATTCATGAATTGTCATTGCAAATACATACCTTAAAAATAAGCTTTTAGTGCCAAAATGAATAATGTATTTTTCTCCTTGCAAATTAGCAATTCGATCTTCAGTGCATAATTATATGGTCTTGATATGTTCACGATGCAATGTAAATATAAAATGAGGTTTTCACCACTCTCTATAATATTTTAGTCACGCCATGGAGGTCGCCTTAGTGGAGGGGGCCACCGTTAATGTTTAACTTAAAAATGCTTTTTTCGTCGAGTTCACTTTTTTATATACAATACTCACACCGTTTAGATAATCTTTTGGGGCACCTCTGTGTGTGTGTGTGTGTGTGTGTGTGTGTGTGTGTGTGTGTTTTAAAGTTTGGTCTTTTACTTTTGTCTTTTCTGTGGCATATGCCTTAATTACCTGTACTGATAGGTTTTAAAATAAGTAACGACGCTATTGGTATACTTTGATTTAAAGCCTTGAATAACAGAGAAGGCTTCATTTTGTAGATGTCCTTTCCCGCTGGATTTGACTTCTTATTTTAGTTATTGTGGGTATTTAGTACTTCCTTTTACAAATTTGAGTTACCTACCCATGGCATGGTCGGTTGTTCTCTCCGAGTTCTTCGGCTTCCTCCACCAGTAAAACTGACCGCCGCGATATTACTGCAATTTTGTTGAAAGTGGCGTTAAACCCAAATCAAACAAAGAAGCAAAATCATTTCACAAGTCCAGTGTAGAATACCCATGCGAGAGATCAAAAGTGCATAGTCCAAAGACACAAGACAAATTTAAAACAAACTAAAAGATAAAACGTAAACAATTGCTTAATCTCGGTAATCCTATGGTTTTGGTCATAATGCTACTAATAAGAGGTTACTTTTTGCTTTACATAAAACATATAAAATTCACCATATTTATTTAACATTGGTAAACAGGTTTTACTTTAGGATTACCCTGCGGCAAAAATTGTACTCATATTGTGGGCGATATTATAATATACTAATGCGAACCCTGCTTGGTACTAGGCCGACAGGGTGTGCCGGTTTTACCTGCTAGCTCGCAAGATAATAGTTCTTAGAAAAACTTGTCAATTTCAAAGACCTATCATCCCGAATCTGACCATACAAGTCTCCTTAATGATACGTGCTTAATGGAGATGCAGTATGTCTTTGGATTGGCCCGTCATTAAATCGAATCCACGATCTCCGCTTACGAAGCGAGCAGGCTACTACGAAACCACGAAGGTTTTGGCCACGATAAAAGATATATTTGTGTTCTAAGACTCTGGTAAAGATTTAAAAAAAATTAAAAAAAATCAAAAAAACGGTTTAAAGCAAAATTTTTGTTCAAAAAACAAATAATTTCGCAAGGCAAATTCAACAATTAAAAATTCATCCCTTGTTTTATTCCAATCATACTACGCCTACAAAGAGTTTGCTAACACTTGTGATATTGTTATGTGGTCATAACTGTTAATATCTTATATTTTATAGCTGTTATGAATTTATAAAAGCAGACCATTATAAACATTACGTGTTTCATGAAACGATTATGAAAATTAATTTTATTCATATAAAAATAGGAGATGTGGCATGGTTGTCCATGAGACAGCCACCCACCAAATGACAGTAGAATATAAACTTCTACAGCGTTTTATAGCATTTTACACAATATTATCTACCAAATATTTCTCCACAGAGATTTAACATTGAGGGAGTTTGGCGGAAGTGCTGATGTTGGACCTTAAATTTATTTCAGCCGGACCATTAAGCATTTTTTCCGGATAATTAATACTAATAAATCTTTATTAATTTTTGCTCCCGGATTCTCGCTAACTCGTGCAAAAGAGACCTTGCTGTAAATAAATTGCAAATTTTACAATTTGAAATCCCCTAACAGAATTCAAAACTCGGCGTAAATTTAACACTGTTTTGTTGCTAAACAATGTTATTGTTGCAAATAGCGCTTTATTCTTTCTTCAAAATAAACATATTTTTTAGTTTTCAACACATTTTACTTGTTCCAATATAGAATATGGAGGCGAATACGTGTATAGTTATTTATTACCTCAAGTAGTATAACAGTTTTCCAAACTGATAGGTGAACTCCAATTAAATCTGAGCAAAAATTTATATCTTCAGCATCTTGGTAGACGTGCCGTTAAATTTGTCCTAAGCCAGTGCTCCTAAATTTGTCTGAAGTATCTGATTCTAGGTGAACATGCATTAATAAGGTCTCGAACTATTTTTAATAATTTCAAACAATATATTAACTTTTGTAGAGAAAAGGAAAGCTGTTCATCTTAGTTGTAGCAATGCTCCTGATGGTTAGTTCAACCGTACAAGGATCAGCTCAAAGGTGTTACGAAGTGTGTGATGCCTTTACTACGGATTGCAGGAATAGATGTAACAGATCTGGAGTTAACATATCACAATGCAGATTAAGATGTAATTGGCTGGGAACCGAATGTTCACAATTCTGCGTGTGTAATGGATGAGATAACAGTTTGAAAAAAAAATAACTATTCCGAACCGTTGTCCTTAAACTATAAAAGTTTAATATAGTTTGTTTATTATATGAAAACCTCTCCTCCAAAACTGGCTGAAGGGCTGGGACTTCATTTTTGGACTGTTTAAGGATTTTAATACACTTGTAACTGCTGCAAAAGCTGCTCTCATCGAAAATCAAAAAAATCCTTACAGACCACTCCTGCTAAATCAAACGAAAAAAACCATCAAGTCAATCGAACTCATTATGTTAAAAGGTGAAGCGGAAGAAAACCAAATGGCTAGACAAAAAGGGGAAAGTCGACAGACACGGCAATCTCGGGATTACGAACAAGACGAAACACGACATTCATACACATAAATCAAAACAAATACTAAAACTATGAAAGAACTGGGGGTGAACTCAAGTTGTCCTGTAAAGGTAAAAAACCGTAAACCAAAATGCCAAATTTCGTTTAGCTTATGCTGACATCAAGAAACAACCCAACTACGACTCGAATCGTTTAAAATAGACTGAAAATCATTGTTGCACTAAAATCAATTGATGGTCTGTAAGTAGACGATGATGAAGTGATAGACACTTTTTTCCAATGAGGTATAGCTAAATTCAACATCATCTTCTTCGACAGGGCCATCAGAAACACAGGGCCAGCCATGGGGCAGATGATCGAGTTGCTCTCCACACAAGGAGGACAAACGTAATTGGAAAATATTCCCCATTCCTGCTCCTTCAAAATGATTCATATCGTTAAAGGGAATTGTCCGGGTTTGGAAAATAAATCTTATAGAGCTATCTCTATTAGTCCGAGCCTTCTTTTTCATTTAAAGAAAAGTAAGTCTTAAAACTATTCCCTTTTATTCTAGATTTGTAAAGGTAGAATGAACGAGCCGCTCGCTGGTGGTTTTTCTATTCTCATTCGAAATAATATTCTTCATTTTTAAAATTAATTTACAAATTGATCTGCAAGCTGTTGCAGCTTGTCGGTTGTCTCTTTAAGAAAACCAAAACTTGATGTTCTGTTTATATTCCACCTAATTCTGTCCTTGAACGAAACAAATTGAAACAATTGATTGGTTAGTAAACATCCCCACCCATTTTGATGGGAGACTTATGCACATTATCCCTTCTGGGACAGCAATACACAAAACAACTAGTTTCAGATTTGTTCAGAGAACAGATGAGGGCTTACCTTGCTTAGGATAAAAAGAAAACACGAGGTTCCAAAAAGCTTGTTTTCGCTCACCTGGGATACAGTTACCAAGACAAAGTTGACGTTTCAACCAACCAAATTTGTATTGTCATTGTTGACATTGTCAACAAACAACAAACAGAAAAAGCAACAGAGCAAAACAGTAACAAAACATTGTAGCCGTGAATCTATAAACACTTTTATAGCAAGAGGAAACCAATACCGTTAGGCAATTCCCATATTGTCATTTCTAAACTAAATTCGTCATTTGGTAAAACGGCAGGTCTATTTTTATACGACTGCAAAAAGTTGCGGTCGTATTATGGTATGACACTGTCGTCGGCGTTGGCGTCTGTAGACAGGTTGTGTCCGCATGATAACTTATGTTCTACCCAATCCTTTAAATATTTTGGGACATTGATAATTGGTACTAGACAAAGGTTGGTATTGCTTTTGGGTGATCTAGGCCCACCGTTTTTCGGGAGGGGCCATAAGGGGTTTTCTCTTATTTGTAGTTCTCTATTTATATTGGTGGGTTTTTTCTTTGTATTGCCCATGAAAATTTCAACATATTAGGCCACAAGCGTCAAGACCTATCTCTTACTGTTATTGAGATATAGGGGGTCCAAAAATGGCCCGGCCTGCAAATGAGACTTTATGAAAAATGCAATAAAAGCTACTCCAATTTATGTTTCGTAAAATTTACCGTTTTTTATCAAAGAGGTCAAAGGGTTAAAAAATATGATTTTGCCCAAGACTTTTGAGATTTTGTAGTATGTCAACGGATTTTCAGTTTCCGAGCTAATAGGGGTCAAAGTTGGGCGGGGGCGGTAATTTAATTTCGTATAATTTACAGCATTTTATTTGTCATCCGATTTTGATAGGTTTTTCCGAATGATTCCTCATGAAAAATGCAACAGAGTTATTCCAAGCATTATTTTAGCAGTGACCGATTTTTGTATAAAAAATTTCTTTTTACAGGAAATGAGAAAAGTTTATTTTTCATCCGATTTTGCTGGTTTTTTTCTCTAAAGATTCCTCAAGAACTTTGCAACAAAAGTTATTTCAAGCGGTTTTTTGTAGCATCCGATTTTGATGTTTTTTTTTGCATTTGAGTCCCCTCAATGAGACCTTTGTAAATAGGAATTGCCTGACTAATATAAGAACTAAGTTAGGAATGCTTTAGCGAAGTTTAGGTCCGAATACATTTTCTTCAGGCTACAATGCATGTATTATGTCATCTTGTTCAGCATTTGGTAACGCAAAATTCTGATGCGATTAATGATCGGTTGATAGTGAAGCCAAATAAATGAGACTGGGATACCAGACTTTGGATTGTGCTAAAATGTAGCTCTATTCCTACGAAACATTTTTTTATACGACCGCAAAAATTTGCGGTCGTATTATGGTATGATGCTGTCGTCGGCGTCGTCGTCGGTGTTGTCGT
>JARWCS010343108.1:0-11447 GCA_034783895.1 Geukensia demissa | reverse complement strand
TCGCATGTCAAATTGAAGTTTATGTTGACAAATATGTGGTCGCAAAACCACATGTTATAAATATAAATTTAAAAAAAAAGATATTTACAAAATAAATAAGGTGGCGCTTAATTATTGTCGGAGTGTATATATTTTATATGTTATTTTAACGTAACTTAATCATTACAGGTGAGCACAATGTCGAACCTGGTATTAGTATTATGGTTTTCAATACTTGTGACGGCCTTCGCTATAATTCAAGATGACATTTTACCACGCTCTCTAGAAGACTGTTACTCTCAGAACAATGTTGTATACAGCGCAAAAAACACACATCACATCGACTGTCTACAGAAATACATGGCAAAATCTTTTAGAAATGCTTCGTTGCATGGTCTGGATTATCGTGCCCTAAACTGGATAGAAAATCTAAGCATGAAGACGTATCTAAGACTGAAACGACAAACTACAAATCGTTATAAGCGACGGCGACAGGAAATACGCATGCTCAGTGATGCACAAAGAAATGCTTATTTCGCTGCCATAAATGCACTCAAGCGTGATACGGTATGATTAGATAATACACATTATTATTATCATAATTTATTATCATTATAATTATTAAGATTTTAAATATTATTTATTTATTATATTCTGATTTTTGGATAGTTGCCATTAATAACTGACTGATATAGGCAAGACTCTTCTGCATTAATATACCGCCACGGTGGTGTAATGGTTAGCGTGCTCGTCTCTAATGCTGAAGTTCGTGGGATCGATCCTCGGCCGGGTCAAACCAGAGACATTAAAATAGGTATTTGCTTCTTCTCCGCTAAGCACGCAGTATTTATGAGTAAGAGCAAAGACTGGTCGGCCCAGAGTCGAATAATGTGTCTGGGTAAAGTGGCATGTCTTCCTGCGGACTGTTGCTTTCGTGAGCTAGCAGGTTAAAAAGCCGGCTCAGTGTGTCGGTCTAGTACAAAGCAGGGTTCATTTATCATCGCTCATTATTAATATGCTCTCGTCCTAAATTTGCCTGAAATATTTGCCGCTGGACATTAAGCAACATTCACTCAATGAATCAATCAATCTGCATTAATACTAATTATGGTAAAGAGGAGATCACACTAGACATACAATCATCGTTCAACACTTCAAATGTGGTTCTATCGTTATTAAAAAATCGATAGATATATTTTAAGCAAAATCTTTTTAATAATCATTGTCATAATATTTGTAACAACAAATTAGTATGTAAGTTTTTTAAAGGACTTAGAATACATTTGTATTCCATTGTCATTTTTTTAACTTTAAATATTTTTTGAAACCGTTCCATTTGTTACATTGTAGTTGGATGCATCAGTACCGGTACCTTTCCTCGTTAACCATTAGTATTATATACATGTCACATTTTGATAAAACTATATTTTCCCGGGAGGTGTAATAATTAAACAGCTATATCAGGGGCGGATTCAGTGAGGCGCACCCGGCGCACGCCCACCCCTAAAAATAAAAAAAAAAATTCAGTATTTTGATTTACGTCTTATGAAATAATGATAATTTAGTCTTAAAGTTCCTAATTTCTATGAGTTTCAGGGGCGATTCGACCCCCTGGCCCACCCTTCCCGGGCACTCCCCTGGACCCGCTGGGGACATAGGCTGTCCCCAGGCCCCTCGCCACCCTCCGCCCCCTAACTTAAAATCCTGGATCCGCGGCTGTATAAAATAGGAAAAGAGAGACTTACTTCCATCACTAAAATGGTTAGAGTAACCATTTTACTTCAAACGTTCTGTTCTATTCTTACCTCTGCTAAACTGTCGTACTACTTAATGCTTCCTTTTAAATTCTTCAAATAATTTACACATCTATCACATTTTAAAATGTCCCTTCAGCATCAGAATTATGTTAAAATGTTACCTATCTTTTAATTCAATGTTGAAAAAATGCCCTCTCAAATAATTTAAAAAATCATTGAAATAGTAAAACTAACAAACGCAACAATTTCCCATGTAACTGTTATATACTTAAATGCATTGCTTCCTCAATGTACAATCTAATGTTAAATAAGCCTCGACTGGAGGGTTTGTTTTGGGTCCAGCAAAATATGTTTCAACTCATGCCAGGTATAATTTGTCTGCCCCACGTCAGATCAAGGACATTGGCTGGTAGATTTATTTTTTTAATTTATAAATTTCTACATTGACACTGAATAAATCATTATACATTTTAAGACAGATTACTGTTTAGAAGTTTTTATGTCAAGAAATTACAAGCACAGTATATACATATTAATTAAGGCGAAAACTGTAATTATATCATCGTACAACATGGAAAATTTAGGTAAATTTCCGTTACATTTCCGAATGTATTTTAATTTCAAATATTGGTAAATGTATCACTTGCGGTTAAAAGACACAAACTTCTTCATGTTCTGAGAAAAAAAATCACCTGACAAAGGTATTTAGTTCGTATTGTAAAAAGTACATTACATAGTAGTAACAGGATGTTTATGGTACTGGAACATAACTTAATATATAATGCTACAAATAGCAATTCAGTTTATAAATTTAAAATGTGGGCGAATAATAATGTAATCTTTGTTTTGTGTCAAATATTAAGAGTTTAGATAAATAGTTTGTTTTCTGATCAGTTTCAAAGTTAGAAAAAATATTGTTAAAGTTATATGTAAAGGGTTTTATTTATTTCATTATAATTAGAGCCAAATGATTGATTGATTGTTTGGTGTTTTACGCAATGTCAGCAACATTTTAGCCATATCATGGCGAGATCAGACAATCAATAAATTAATTAAAATTTGTAACAAAAAAAAATTGCTTACATAAATCAGGTACGTATTAAAAGAAGTCTATTATACGTCCCTGCATAAATAATTGATATCATTTTGTAATTTCCCGATCTTGTATTACTTAATATTAATAATATTTAATCAATCAACCTGGTAGGGACATTTCTATGATCCTCATCCCCAATTTGTCCCCAAAAGTAAACAGTTCGGTACCTAATTAATGTTAAGCAGACACAAAACTATTCATAATTGGTTTTAGTAATTCTAAAACGAATGTCAAGTAGTTAGATCTTCCAGTATGTGTCCTATAAGATCCAGAGAAATTATGGGATATCAGCAATGTCGCGTACTAAAGTTGTAAAACTCAAAACAAATGAATAAAGAGGAATGGGAGTACATTTCTTACAATCGATGATAATAGAATGAGTTGCAATGCAAATAATTTTTAAAAAGCTTAATTATAATCTCTCTGTATCTCTTTTATAGAGTGTAAGTCCAAATAAATATGATGCTATAGCACTCATGCATCAAGGAGCAGCGTTGCCATCTGCCCATGGAGGACCAAACTTTATAAGCTGGCACAGATACTATTTGTTAATGTAAGGTTAACCTGAATATTTATATGTTTTGCATTAAGTCTTTATCTTTTCTAAATACACCAAACAGCTGCCGATCTAGGAGTCAAGATTAGTCGGTGAATTAAGCATAATTGAAATGTAAAAAAACACGAGAAACCATTATTACTTTTTTAAACAAGCCAATAAAATGTGACCTATAACAAAAATAACACTTCATTGATTCAAATAAGGATTCTAGTTCTTTATTTATCTCTTTTTTATGACGGGATCTGATTGATTCAATTAAAAATTCGTGCCCCACGGAATTCTTCTCAACTAAATGCAACATCCTAACGAAAAATTATGAAGTACACAAATTATCCAGTAAAGTTGTGGATCTGTCTTTCTGACATATATTCCATATTCTTTCTTTTAAATGTAGTTCCTTTCTTTAAATCTGCAGCACGAATGGACCTTATTGATTCTAATAAGGATTTTATTTTTATATTTATCTCTGTATCATAAATGGACCTCATTAATTCAAATAATGATTTAAGTTCTCTATTTTTCTCTGCAGCACTGATGAACCTCTTGATTCAAATAATCATTTTAGTTCTCTATTTATCTCTGCAGCACTAATGAACCTCATTAATTCAAATACTCATTTTAGTTCTCTATTTATCTCTGCAGCACTTATGGACCTGATTTATTAAAATAATAATTTTAGTTCTATATTTATCTCTGCAGGACTTATGGACCTCATTGATTCAAATAATCAATTTAGTCCTCTATTTATCTCTGCAGCACTAATGAACCTCATTGATCCAAATAATAATTTTAGTTCTCTTTTTATCTCTGCAGCACTAATGCACTCCATTGATTAAAATATGGATTTTAGTTCTCTATTTATCGTTGCAGCACTAATTGACCAGATTGGTTCAAATTAGGATTTTTGTCCTCTATATATATCTGCAGCCAATCTCACTCAATATTATTCTTTATTATTTTCACAGCTTTGAGAATGCATTGCGAGAGAAAAACAGAAGAGTAGTATTACCGTATTGGGATTCCAGATTAGACCACGTAATGGATAATCCAACTGAATCAATTATTTGGTCGAGTTTATTCATTGGCAATGGTGTTGGACTTGTCGTGAATGGACCATTTGCTAATTGGGGAACACCAGAGGGAAGACCTTTGCAGAGGTATATTAGTCAAACGCCAAGTTCTTTAATAAATGCAACTGCTTTAGTCCGAGTACTCCAAAAGAGGTACAATAGAGAAATATTTATCCCTACTGCAACATTTCCAATTGAAAACTTAGAAAGACACCATGATAGCGTTCATGTATGGATAGGAGGTCATATGAGTGGAACTCCAACGAGTCCGCAAGATCCTGTTTTTTTTCTTCATCATTGTTTTATTGATTATATATGGGAAATATTTCGCGAAAACCAATTGCGACTTGGTATAAACCCGGAAACAGACTATCCAGTGACAAATGTTCAATATCATCAACCTAATAGAGTAATGGACAATCTAGTTCCTCCAAGGCGAAATATTGAAGGATACAGCAATGATTTCAGTAACATCTATGAATATGTTGAACCTCCGTCTTGTCCTTATTGTGGCGGTGGAAGGTTTCTTAAATGTAATTCTACAATCAATCGATGCCAGTCAATCTCAAGAACAGGTTTTCTGGAAATTGTTTTAAGTGAACCAACTGTTATACGCGATGACCGTCCGTTAAATATTCCGAAGTCTCAATTTTTTGAAGCCAAGTTGTTTGATCCTAGGACATGCGGCGGAGGTGGAGGTGGTGGTGGTGGCGGCGGCGGAGGTGGAGGAGGTGGCGGTGGCGGTGGATGTGGTGGTGGTGGAGGTGGTGGTGGTGGTGGTGGTGGTGGTGGCGGCGGCGGTGGTGGTGGCGGTGGCGGCGGCGGTGGCGGGGGTAGCTAAATTGACAATGGGATGTCAAAGCCTGTCACATCTAGAAGAAGCATAGTTGTACTTCAACTGAATATTTTTTGGAGATGAAATAGGCAGCTGATCATAATAAAGATTTTGAGCATTTTTCTAATAATGTTTTGGTACTACTGCTAATAATGATGTCGTTTACTTTCCAAACCAATCACCAGACCCATGGAATAAGCTAGCGCTCGTCACTTAAGTCAATGACAATCAACTTTCTCCGACAATTATTCACTTTATTTTCTACAATCATTAGGAGTAGAAGAATTTGGCCATTTCCTCCTCGTTATGTCTCCCATTCGAACGAAGGGAGACATATTGTCTTTGTCAAAATTCTTTTTCTCCTTCTTCTTCTTCTTCTTCTCACCGAACTGTGTCCCGGCCATAACTTTTTTATATTTTGCTTGAGGCCTTTGATATTTCGTATGTAGCTAGAACATATTAAGACGATGTGTCGCGTACCTTTTTCATTTACCTTTCATCAGCTATTAAGAAAATATAGGATTTTGATTTAGCAAGTGGCATATTCTGAAACCAGAGGTTCCACGAAGTTTGTAATCGCTCGTCTGAATTGGATCCCACAAGTCGTTCCAGGTAAGAATTTTTTTTAAATGAATTTCCCTTTTAGTCCTATGTTACACTAAGTATGGCTGGGCGGCCATCTTGTTTGGCAAATGTGGGCATCAAATACAATTCTAAAAACCACTTATCAATAACCATTTCACCAAAATACGATTCCAAATCCGCAAGCACTTTTAAGAGCAGAAGATTCTTTTTAGAATTTCGCATTGCTTCTCGTTTGTTAAACTAGTTTTGACTGTGGTAGCCATCTTAGTTGGCGGATAATTAAGATTATCGGACACAATTTTGAAAGGGAACTACCATTCCATAACAGTTTGATTCCAATTAAGCGAGCAGTTCCAGACAAAAAGATTTTAATGAATTTTCCATAGGGTCCTGTTTTAAATTGTTCGGCTGTGGCGAGATTTCGATCTCCGAGATCACGTTGATATAAGTTGTGATTATAGAAGCTCGTCGGTTTTCAAAATAAAACTAATCATGGTCAGGACATTGTTTTAATACATTTGCAGATATTTGGACCCAAACCAAGAAAATTCAGTGCTCTGTCAATAAAGGGCCATTATATCATGTATAAAGTGACAACTGCTTTCTAAAAATCTAAAAGAAAAAGAAGTCTGGGGATATTCTCTTCTTCTTTATTCTGTTTTATAAAAAGTAGTATGTTTTCCTATGTATCTTTTTATTTTCATAATCCAATTGGCCCTTTTACATTACTGCGCTCCTGCTATTGGCACGCATATTTGCAACTTCTTGATGGATAATCCTGACGACACAATGCTGGTGACGTCACATTTAATTGTTCTTTTTGTTAAAGTAAGTCATACATATCCCAAAGGCATCACATACCAAGAAAATGTCCTTGTTGTTGTTTTTGTTGTAGTTGTTGTTATTGGGTTTTTTTCTAAAGAAAGACAAAAGTATGTATAACACTACACTGAAAATTAAAGCTGGATTAATGCGAACCCTTAAAAAATACATACAGTTGTTAACAATGCTAAATTTTGACCAAAAAATAAAAATCGACGACACCCTAATCTCACAACACGAAAACACAAACAAAAATACAATGTAGACCGTAACGATAAATGAAGATAACCTTAACTTTTGAACGACTTGTAACCATATCATGTATGTTTTTCAAACTGGATATATTGATTTCCTTTCAGTTAATGAATACACTGATTGGGTTCTTACATTTAGGATATAATCACTGGGACTATACAATTTGCAAAACTCTCTTTTAATTTCGTTTGTTTAAATAGCAAGGAAATGAATTTTATAAACTTTTTATCCTTTGACCGTGACTACACTTAAACTAGTCAACCCTCAGTTCGATTTCAGTATGCAATTCAAACAAACTTTGAAAATTACATATATATGTTCTTATTTAATCGAAGTGAATCATAACAACAAACGCCAAGCGATAAGACTTTCTCTGTCAGAGACATGTTGGTCATTGTCACGAATCATGTAGTTCAACAAGTGGGTTGAGATAAACTTTACGTAATGTATAATGCGCTTAACTCTTGTACAGACAGTTGTCCGTCATCCAAGCCCTTGTTCACAATAGTCAAGTGAAACATGTTTTCTGTACTCAACTTGAACTGACTGAATAAATTTAACACAACATAATCATGAATTTGTATTGAATGCATTACGTTGTTACATTTATATGAAAAACATGTAATTTATATCAAATTATATTTTATCATCAACGAAATATTGAAAAATCTACTAACAGGCTTTTAACTAGCAGACAGCAACTGCGAGTACTCTTTGAGGTCGATACTTTTGTTCTATCTTGTATTAAGTTTTTATTGTATATGTAATTGGTTTTCAGTATCGGTCTGAAGTGTTAAATCCATTTCAACCAATTTTTATAGTGTGTTTTTATTGCTGTTTTGTCACATCGCTGTCCCATGTTAGGAGAGGGTTGGGCCCTCATCAGCCGATTTAACCCCGCCACATACTTATGTGCCTGTCCCAAGCCAGGAACCTGTAGTCCAGTGGTTGCCGTTGTTTTATTAGTCATTTATTGTTATTTGTTCACTATCTTTGCATTAGATTAGGTAGATTGTCGTGTTTTATGTATAGTTTCATATTTTGTATTTCGGGGCCTTTTACAGCTTCCATTATGGTATGGACTCTGGTTCATTGTTGAAGGCCGTAATGAGACCTGTAGATGTTTAAATTCTACTGTTATTTGGTTGATGGCTGTCTCATGGACAATCTTACCATTTCTCTCATTCTTATAAATAATTTGACATTTGTTTAAGACTTTTTGTGAACGCAGAATCATTCTTTTTCTTTGTATATTGATTGGTCACTTGTACACGTTTATGTCTAACTGAACGAGGTATTTGACTTTGACTTTCTAAAATATTGTTTAAGTTCCTCTTTAATTCTTTAATCAGTATTTACAAAATGAAAAATTTCTTAAAATTCATTAACAACATTGGTTCATTCAATATAAATATGAATAAATGGATAAAGTCATGAAAATTCAAGACGACTACATCATATTTAACCAAGCACCTGCCGATTGTTCTTCATAAGGATTTCGATCTGTTTGAAACCCATTTCTTTTGACGACTTATAATGAATTGAAAAAAGTAGGAGTATTGCATATCGATTTGTTTGGAGTTGAGTGCTTCATTTGCTTTATTTGTATCTTGGACTTCCTATGAATTGGTTCTAATGCAACTGATGAAATATTATTACTTGAAATGTAGAAATGACATAAGTTAGGAACTGTGGTCATATGTTTGTCTTTGTGTTTATTGTTCTGTTACATCATGTTTTTGATATTATTCAAGTAAGAACAGTGTTATTTTACGCATACATAATTTTTTTTTAATTTTGGGCGAATATGAGCTTTTCACAACGAGTAGTATTCCATCCTTGTTGAAGGCATTGTGGAGACTTCCTCTATTTTTCTCGTGGTTGGAGTGCAGTCTCTCTGACATTTATCCCATATCTTTTTATTTTCATATATAGAATACCAAAATTCTCCATAATTATTCAACATTGGTAATTTTGTATTTTGTATTTTGTATTGAAACCACTGGGTCGAAACCCCTGCTGATGGATCATGTCCCCGAGGGTATTCAACAGCCCAGTTTTAAGACATTTCTGACATGTCATTTATCAAACATTTTTTTTACAAAAATTTGCTGTATCTATTAAAATTCTAAAGCACTTGAACAATAGTGCACTTAGTAGTTGTTCTTGCCATCGGAGTTGGCTTCCCATTTCGATTTGTTTTGATTTGAGAGTGTCTTTTGCTATGTTTGGATCTTGGACTTCGTATGTTTTGTTTCAAATGTTAATGCTGAGAGATTACTCTTTTAAATGTACATATAGCATTACGAAATTCTCCGTATTTATTCAACATTGATAATTTTGTATTTTAAGACACTCCTGAAATAATTTCAGTATAATGAATTGTGGAAAGAATGTTGCATCTCTACATTTGAAAACTTAAATGCAGATAATGTCCCCCGTCACACTCGCTTTATTTTATCGCAAAAACTAATAATCGTCGACACTTTTGAATAATTATGTCTAGAAACAAGTAATTTCCATCTTTACCTAGAATTTCTTTGTGTACAATAAACTGAACAATAGTATTCAATGAAATTGCAATACCCCTACTATGAGTTCACAGCGAATCGAAACAAATTTTACCTCCCCGTTCTTGTTTCCAGCGATTTTTACTTTCTTTTTTACAGTGAATATCTAGAGAACCGAAATATCATACTTATTCCTACAACGCAAATAAAATATTTTCGTTTCAGCACTTCAGTCAATCCCCTGCAACACTACGGGTGCCACTAGTGGAGCAGGGGTTGCGTACCCTTTCGGAGCACCTGAAATCACCCTGGTATTTGAAGGGTTCGTGTTACTCCAGCTTTAGGTTTCAGTGAAGTGTCGTGTGTTCTATGTTTGTCTTTCGTTTTATTTTGTTGGCTATGGTCTTGTCTGTCTTCCGACTTAACGATTTCTGTCTGTCCCTTTCATATCTTCAAATTCCTCCTGCAATTAAGATAACATATTTTTATAGACACCATTTTTATAAATTGATGAGCAAGCTATTCTATCAAAAACCAACCATTCTCCAATTCCAGTATAAGGATTCTTTTATAAACAACAGCATGATATTTGTACTAAGAATTCAAGTAGACAAAGTATGTAAATATGATATTGACATATAAACTGTGTGTAAAGTTTGATTTGTGATCTCAATTCAGCAATATTTTTCCCCTGGTCTTTTGCTTAGCTACTCAAAGGTCTTTCAAGTTCAGAGAGACACAATTTTGTTATCTATTACAAAATCAGGTGTGCGGAAAGACAAAGAAATTGACTAATTTTAATCATTGAAACATGCGGGAAAAAATTTAGCACTCTTGCGGGAGAAAAACTAGCACTCTTGTCGACAACTATTCTAACTAATCAAATAAAGTATGTCAATCGTATGACCTTCTTATCAGAATGATCATTGGTGAGGGTATATCTTCTAATCGAATGACATGACACAAGGTTATAAGTCACACTTATTTGCCGTCCTCACAGATGCAACAATAATGTTATTATAATGAGCAAGTAGTTCAAATTGCACCTATTATCATAATACGAGTTTATCTAATGTAAAACATTCAAACGGTCCAATTAAAAACGAGAACAGCGTGTTGGTATGACACACAACCTGGAGAGATGTACGTGGCGTGTTTATGTTTATGTTTATGTGATGCAAGTCAAAAATCAAAATATGGGCAGCTGGCAACTTGGAAAGGCCCGTAATGGCCTAAGTTGCGTTTTATTCTATATTGAAAAGATGTCTTATTTCGATGTTTTCGAACAAAATATCGATTTTATCGGTTTGTTTCTTCACTGGCACTCGTTCGAAATAAACATAGATGAATGGTACATAGATTTCCCTCGAGATAAATGGGTTTGAAATATGAGCCTGTGATCGTGGACTAGCTTTGGGACTGGGTCGAATGTTATAATAAGAATCGACAATTTATTTCAACTTTTTATGTTTTAACCATTTATTATCATCAAAACGAAACTATACTTATAAAGCGTTTTCCTCGTTTTTGACATTTAGGAAATGAGAGATGTGAATTGCACACCTCTATTCATGGACGCGGACATCGCCGAAAGCACCCAAATCTTTACATGTGCAATACACACAAGGAACACACAAACGCATACAAAAGAAAACAATAAACTAGTTTAATTAATACAAATTATTAAATCAACAATTGGTAAACATTGCAAAAAGAAGCTATAAAATTGGATTGTAAATAGGTTTAGTCACTGTTTCAACATTTGTTAAAGTAATTGTGGTTTGGTAATGATTTTGACAAACGATGGTTCCTTTGTGTAAACTAGTATACACCTTTTCCTGTTCCCTGGTGACACCTCTCGTCGCTGTTTCAGAAGATTCCCCCGGCGTGTCGCCAGTGCTGGGGGAGGTCCAGCACAACAGTATAACCTGAGCTTGCTTTTAGTCTGGTGGCGGCATCCAAGATCTAATCCCTATCTA
>JARWCS010343088.1:0-11447 GCA_034783895.1 Geukensia demissa | reverse complement strand
TATGTCTTATGGACTTTGATTTGTTCGGTAATTGTGTTATATACTTTATTTATCTGTAGTATCGTTGATTTCAAATTCAATGGGATAGATGTGGTCAAAGTAGTCACCAAATTCAAAGTTATTCAGTGAAAGGACATCATCTACATATCGGAACGTGAAACTAAAAGATAGAGCCAAATTGTTCTCTTAACTATGCAAAAGGCTATGAATGAAGTCAGATTCAAACGAATAAAGGAATAAATCGGAGAGAATGGTTGCCCAGTTTTCAGTTATACAGAGATTGCGTTGAAATCCGAAACGTCAACGCAAACACGGGCATTGCGAACAAGCTGAGAAATACACAGGAAACCGAACTAATTCTTAAGTAAGCAAATATTTCAAATTTCTAAATATGGTCAAAGTGAGTGCTTATATACTATTTTTAACAAAAAAACACAGTTCATTTTAAACGTGTATCCAACTGTGTTAAATCTATTGTGTATAAAAAAGAGATCTTGGTTAATATCTTAAATACTGAACACTGTCGTTGAAGGAAACGGATGAAAATTTTTTTAATAAGAGGTCGTTTAGCAATTTACAATCCAATTTTTTTGGACGATCTCTTGATTGCAAAAAATCAATTAAAAAGGGTATATGTGTAATTATGCCACACTATTTTAAATATCTCTACGTTAACTGACAGATTAATTTTGCATTAACTAAGTTTATATTACACGTACCCTCCCCAAAACGTCATGTGCAGGCTCTGGGAAAACCAGGCAAAGGGGCATCACGAATAAGAAGAACCATTTTAATCATTTTATATTGTCAAACAAGAATAAACTAATATAGAACTGAAATATTCTTACATGCTTGGGTTTTTAGTGTGAAATAATATTTTTCCGGAAATCTGACCTTTGATATTAATATTTATCTTTCCCCTTCTGACGTTGATGGTTGTATAATGAATACTGTATTAAATATTTCACCCTACATAAATGGATTAAGGCAAACAGACAATTAAGAAACAATAAATCGTTAATGGGTGGTAGATTTGGAAGTCTTCGACACAGAATGTTATTTTAGGATTGCCTGGGTAGAGCGCATGTATCTCGCCCACATCGAACACTCATTACAATTTACTGCAAAAGGCTCTATATGGTGCTGAGATCATGTTATAATTCGGACGAATGATACACAGAATACACTTTTTAATATTTGCAAATTTTTTATGATTTTTAATTTAATATAGTTACGATAACCTTATATTTAAATTCCTCATATTCATATTCTCAAACGGGTGGTTATAAAAATGGGAGATAAAGCATGACTGTCATTGAGACAGCCGTCCACAATATGACAGTCGAATTAAAATTCCACAGGTCCTCCTCTTTGATTAGTTCATTTTGTGTAACTTCTGTCCGTAGCATTAACTACGCAAAGGCTTTGAAAAGGGATTTTCACACAGTTCTCCTTGATTTAAGGACGAACCAAAATATTTAAATTTGAAAAGTGTTTTCTTCGTGACTGAGATCAGGCCGTCATCTCTTGTAATAGAAGATTGGGGAGTTTACATATACAGGAATATGGACATGCACTATGAATCAAATACATGGGTGAGAGCGAATAATCGATTTTAAAGAAAAGACATTAAACATAAAAGAATAGGTAAAACTTTATTCCAGTTGCTTTATAGAAATTTATGTCATGACCACAAGTCCTGATAATAGACGAGTCGTTTGAATTCGAATTGGAATACATTGTGCTCCTTAAAACAACATGTTCCCTTCTATGAATATTTTTGCAGTTGGGATATATAATTGAAATTTAAAGTTTAAGAAAATTGATATAAACACGCATAATCTTTGTACCAGTGTTAATGTGATGCTATACAAAACAGATTTAAAATGTAAGACAATTTCATGATCAGCGTTTTCATTGAAATCAAATCACCTTATACCAAAGGCTCCATGGAGCCTGTAATCGCTCAACAGGCAAATTTGTTGTTGAACAATCTTCTCCAAAATAACAATTCAATACACTTTGTATTTTTTGACAAGAAAATGTTTGAAATCTGGACCACTCAGAATATATAAATTGCTCTGGCGGCCATGTTAAATTTAACATTGGTGCCGAGTTCACAATTTAGATAAAGTACTACCTGTCTTACATTTCAAGAGTTAACACTAATGCGGTTTGCTTGTAAATTTTTTTGCTGTCGTTTTGTCACACTTCTGTCCCATTTTTAACCCTGCAACATACTAGTACATTATGTACCTGTCCCAAGCCAGGAACATGTAATCCAGTAGATGCTGGTTTTTTGTTTAAATGGGGAAGCGACAGAAAACCGAAGGGTCGAAAAAAAGAAGAACGGTCGACAGACACGGCAATCTCGAGAACACGAACAAGACGGAACATGACACATGTTGTACATACAGCTCTGAATAATCCGGACTACACAAAAAATTAAACAAAGAGGCTGTCAATTGGAAAACTTACATTTATGTAATACCGTCCTCTTTGGAGTTCTTTTATATCCACACCAGATTTATGCCACTTTCAAAGTTTGTGTCGCAGTATTTTGATGGCAATCTTGTAAGATGAAACAATTCGACTTAAATTAGGTCTATTAAGAATTAAAAGCGGCTTAATGGAGCATGTCGCTAATCCCGCAATAAATGCGCTGCTTTTAATATCACTTATGTAACCAATCTCCGTCGCAAAGACGCTTCGATGTATGAGTACTTTGAGAGAGAAACGAACTTTTGACCTTGCGTGGAAGTTGTTATGTAACTTTCGTTCAAAAGTTGACCTTTTAGTATTCTCTAGTTATAGGTTATAGTGTCTTAAATAAAGTAAGCCATTGTGAAACAACCATGACTAAGTTAAAAATATAAAAAATAAACACATATATCTGCCTTGAAACTCATTTGACTATAATCATAATTCGACAATATAGAGGATGTGTACTAATCCCACAGACATAACTGATGTTTGTAGTAACAATGCTTTTTCATTATTGTCCACTTAACAAATTTTGAGTTGTCTCTCTTTTAGATAGTAGGTATGTTACTTATTTATAGAAGTAAAGTTATGCTCAACTCTGTCCAAAATAAAAAAGGAAAATCTACAATTTCCCTTTTACCTATAGGAAATTGCACTTTATGTATAAAACTTATGTTTCCAGATTTTAGATACCATATATTCAAACAAACAATTCATTGGGTATGCAAACAATGATGCCATTATTTATGAAAAGATAGAATTAATCATAAAATAAGCTTATAAAAATAAGCTTATTATAATATTAGACTTTCTAGAAGAAAATTCTTCCAAAGGCAAACTACAACAATCATTCAAGGCAGAATTTTATAGAAATTGCACAAGTTCAGTAGAAGCATGTTTATTAATTATATATCTGAGAAGAAAATTCTTCCAAAGCTACAATACAAAAAGCATTTAAGATAGATTTTTATAGAATTCATTCATGTTTAATAGAAGCCATTCAAAGAAGATTTTTACAAAAGAACAACAGAAACATATTCACCAGAAGAAAATTCTTCCAAAGCAAAACTCCAACTAAAGTGCAACAGAAGCAAATTTATTAAATATCTGAGAAGAAAATTCTTCCAAAGCTACAATACAACAAGCAATCAAGGCAGATTTTATAAAATATACAAGTTGAATAAAAAGATATTTATCAGTTATATATCTGAGAAGAAAATTCTTCCAAAGCTACAATACAACAAGCATTCAAGGCAGATTTTATAAAATATAAAAGTTGAATAAAAAGATATTTATCAGTTATATATCTGAGAAGAAAATTATTCCAAAGCTACAATACAACAAGCATTCAAGGCAGATTTTATAGAATTTTATAAATGTTCAACAAAAGCATGTTTATCAATTATATATCTAAGAAGAAAATTCTTCTGAATCAAAACTACAATTAAAGGAAGGCTTTATAGAAATTATAAAAGTTTGTTAGAAGAATGTTTATCTATTATATTATTAACCTGAGAAGAAAATTCTTCCCAAACTAAACTACAACAATTATTAAAGGAAGAAATTCTTCTGAATCAAAACTACAATTAAAGGAAGATTTTATAGAAATTATAAAAGTTTGTTAGAGAAATGTTTATCAATTATATGTCTGAGAAGAAAATTCTTCCCAAAATAAACTACAACAATTATTAAAGGATATACAAGTTTTTTATCTGAGAAGAAAATTCTTCCCAAACTAAATTACAACAATAATTAAAGGTAGATTTTATAGAAATTATACAAGTTCATTAGAAGAATGTTTATCAATTATATGTCTGAAAAGAAAATTCTTAGAGATTTTTAGTTTACTTATTTGTGAACTAAACAAAAAAGTGTCCTTGCTTTTTTGAAGAATATTCTTCTGCAATTATTTATTCACTTTGACAGCGGTTAGAAGAAATTTCTTCTGAAAAGGTAACTAATATTAAAATAATATGTGAGCTACATTAGTAAAGAGAATTTGAGAATAAAAATCTTCTCAAATTATTTTCAAACATTGTGTTTTGGTAGGAAAACAATTTCTGATTCCATTTGCATATGTAACATGCATTTACCATACAATATCAGATATAAAACTCTTGCATACAAGTTCCAATATTATAAAGAAAATCCTTCTAAATTCATTGTAAAACTACAAAATATCTTTAGAAACAAATCTTTAAAAAATAAATAGATTGTAAAGCTGGTATCAGCTCTCTGACCATACTGCATCATATATAACAATAATGATTTTTTATTATATTTTTGCTATAAAATGTGATAAATAAACTGTGACTTCATATACCAAAAAAAAAAACAATGCATGTCACCAGGATTAAAAAAAAATTGTACAACTGTTGATACTACAGTATTTTACATATCGTAAGCCACTTATTCTATGTCATCATACTGCAAAACTTCACCAAATACAGACATTTATATGGTTTGGTGTTTAAAAAAATCAGGTTACAGTGGTAATTAATTAAATGAAATATGAAACGTTATTTCCATTATGATGAATTAATAAAAAATATAGAGAGGATATACAAATGTCAAAGATAACTATCTTGATTGATGGAGCCAGATTTCTTCTAAATAATATCCTCTACAGTGAGGTAGTTAATATCATAGGTTCCTATTACTCTGCAATAATGGCAAACATAGGTATGTCCAAATGATGCACCTTCCACAATTATGTTTGTTTTTTTAAATCACTAGGTTTTAAAACTCTTTTCAATTTGTCTTCAACAAATTCCACTTTATACCCTGTAAAAGAGATAAAAACCAATTTTAAATATAGCTATAGTAGTGATCAAAAAGAGAAATTTCCAACTTTAATATATAAAACTACCTGCAAGCTAATTTGTCTTTTACGAAAAGATGTATCAATAAACTCTAATTTCTATCCAAGCGTAGAAGACTTTTGAAAACAAAGTAAAAGGCCAAGTGTAATTAAAAAGTTTTTTCTATTACAAAAACCTTAATATGTCACACTAATGATTTTGATACCAGTATATAAAATTATTATATACACTCGTATCATGTTAACTGACTTCATTGTCTATTTGTAAATGACGTGTTTGATGTCATAAGTTAAGTTAACTTTAAAAGTGTTTCTACATGAACAATGCTAAATTTTATGTATTTCTGCAAACATAAATTTAAACAAAAGTCATGTCTTAAAATGACACTATTGCTTAAATCCTTTTTATTATTTAACGTCAACTACTGTCCAATGATATATTCATAGATATTAAAGAAAACATACAACAAAAATTATTTCTGGAAGGCATCCTTATGAACTGCCATCTTTTTAACGTTATAAAAATTGAGATCAATTAGAACTATTATTGATACACAAGTAAAATAAACATTACCTGTCTTTGTTTTTGTGAGCACCTTTGCTCTATACCATTTCCCTTCAGGCTTCCAAAATGCTTGCACCATTTCTAATTCACAGAACTGGTTCTATTAAAAATGTAAAAATGTGATTTATGTTACTTTGGTATCAATTTCTATTCATCTGAAAATTCTGAGAAAGACTGTGATATACTTTAACTTTGAAGGTAATCAACAGGTGAACAACTAATTAAAGAAAATCTATTTCATTTATTATATCTATCTTTCAAAGATCAAGACATCTTTTATATTACTTTTTTTAAAATACTCTTAACATCTAGTTCAAATAGCTTAAAACAGCATTACATGATGTTTTGTTTGTATTTGTATAATATTGTATAAATATTTGTATATTTATAATTGCAATACCTCTTCTTTTGCTTCCTCTGACTTTTCTTGATCTTGCTTTGGTTTTTTACTGGGACTCGCCTGATTCTGACAACAAAAATTTTAAAAAGTTTTATATAAATTATGTGTTACTGCAGTCATTATTTGACATCATTATAACAAGATATAAGAGAGTATATAAAATAGACAAGGGGAAATATCTTGTAAATATTCATGACACAAAATCTCATATATACAAGTAAATTCCAAGCAAAAGAACGGTGCTTTGATTGCTGGTCTTCATCTCAAAGTCACAGTGAGGCCTTCAACACTGGGTAAAAACTCGCACCTCACAGTAAGTTCAAGACGGCTCCTAGCACCAGTTTGAATGGAATTCTGAACATTGTTTTATATAAATTCCCTATTTCTAAGGTATACCATATATTAAACTTTAAATGCATAGAAAAGGGAAATTGTCATGTCAGAAAATAAAGATAACTGAGAAAATACCGAGAAAATAATGTATATCATGAATGTTACAATAAATAATAAAAATATATGGCCATTTGTCCAGGAACAAATGAAAGGTCTTACCCAACATTCTTGTTGTAGTTGAGAAGTAGCCAAATGACAATCTAAGCAATCAAAATGTTCTTTGATGCTATTAAGAGCCTAATAAGTTGTTATTGCGCTGGAAAATGATTTTGACTTTAAGCCTAATAAGAAGGTCAATATATGCTAAAATTATTGTAAATTAAAGTGTCTTTCTATCTGATACTGTTTTTTTTTTAAATATAAATGTATTCACATAAAAACTTTAATTTCGGACCCCTAAAAACCATTTTTGGGCCCTACTGTCATCGCCATTGGTCCATCTCCATTTTCATCACACCTTGAGTGTGTGATTTTATTGCAAATTAATTGTTACAACTCATGATTTACTGTGCTGTTTTGTCTCTTAGTACATAGAAAGTATTCAAATTCCAAACATAATTATTGGTTACAAAAGCATAAAAATGCCTGAATGGTTATTCCATAGAAGGTCTTAGTGGAATTTGCTTTTCCAAACGTAGGTTACCCCCATGCACATGCTGAACTTTAAATATCGAAAGAAAATACATAGGTTCATGCAGAATTTTTATGCAAAAATTGAGGGTCAAAAAGCGACAACCTTTTAAACAGGGATTTCCTTATCATTCATGTGGTAATCATTTTCCAAAATTTCCAAAAATATTTGACCCTGTACCAGAAATTTAAAATTTTCTATTGACCTATTATCAATAAATCCTTTAACATGTTTGGTTCTAATATAGACCAATCAGACACCTATCTTTGTTTTTTCCTTGGCTTAATCTCATAGTCAGATTTCACTAATTACCACTAATTGATTATTTTCAAAGTTTTAGCCAATCAGAACACATAATTAGCCTCAGCAGCCATGTTATAATTCAGACTGGCAAACAGTTTGTAAGTTTGGACAGGGTATCAAGGAAAAATTCCTGTAAAGTTTCTTTTAAATTAGATTCTAAGGCAATTTCAGAGGAGAAGACTGGAATAAAAAAAGTGAACTGATGGGTTTGTGGTTTATGACGAACATAAAGTAATGAAAAATTCACATGGCCTATTAAGGTGAACTAAAATGTGTGGCAAATGGAAATATCTGAAGATCCATATTATAATTACCTTGGATTTTTTCAAGCTGGGGTATTAAAAACTAGCCACAAAGGTAAAAGCAGGAAATAAAGTTAAATATATCAAAATTTTAAAATACTATGCGATCTGACTTTTACAATACATGATTTAATCAAGGGATAACATTAAGAATCTCACATAAACCTTTGGACCCCTTTCTGTATTCAGCTAAAAACCAATACAGTAATTTATTTTTTTAATGAACAAACCTCTCTTGAGGAAGGTCCTTCTTGGTGAGTTGTCTTTTGCTCAAGTATAGAAGAGGGTCTTTTCTACAATAACAAAGTATTAATTACAAGTATGATCGTGTTTCAGACTGAAAATTCCTGATTTTCTCATTTCCCACTTAAATCAAATTTTGTCGCCTTCTTCCAAATACAGTGCAATACCAATAATAGGAATTGAACTAGTTTTATCAATTTATAAAAGAGCAAAACAAATCCAAAAAAAATGTACATGTATGTGTCATGTGTGCTCTTAAAAAATAGTGACTCTTTTGAAACCATTGATATAATGATAACAGCTTTTTTATGACTGTGATATGTTTGAACTACCATTAGTTTTGCATATAATTAACTCTAAAATAATACTGATCATGATCTGCATATTTGTTATATTCAAAAATGAATTTGTGAATTCAAGAAGAAAAAAAAATTACATTCTGTAACTATATTATTTTAAACATGCTGATGTTCAACAAATTTTTACATGAGGGTGGTTTAGGAGGGTACCATAGCTGGATATATGAGAAATAAAATGTCATTTCAAGAGGAACAAGAAAGATCAATTTGGCTTGCACATTGCATTTTGATCAATTAACACAAATATGATGAATAAGGACCCTACAGTGTGACAACACATGAAAAAACAATGGTAAAAACCTTGCATGAAAATAAACCTGTACCCACTCTCCTTATATTGGCTTGATTTTTTTCGGTAGATTGACCATTCCCACTGAGCATGTGTAAAAATAGTAAATTTTGGAAAAATTTCCTTCTTAAATTTGCAAACATTAGAAAAGAAAAAAGTCTTACCTTGGAATTTTTTTATTTAGATATAAACTCTATTTATCCAAAATATTTATGTTATTGGTTTACTCACAAACATATTTTAATTTATTTAGATTTTTCTTGAAAATAAAAATTGAAAACTCTTAAAAAGGGAGATAACTCTATCAAATTTTTACTACAAAGTATGCACTATGATTTTGGACATTTTGCTTCGTACTGCATAAACAACACAGTGATCCCAAAATTTTATTTTATTTTCTGAAAGCATAGTAAAGAAGCTTTCTTTGCAAATTTTATTTCAAAATTCTATCTGCTTGTTTTGTTTCTGTCTGCAGAATTGTGTATTTTCCCTATATAAGCTTTGTAAAATAAGCTGTTTTGTACAAACAGAAAATTGAAAAAATGACGGTGAAACATATATTTCTTCTTATTGATTGAAATGCCTCGATACAGAGTACATTACAAAAATTATGAAAAAATACTATCTGTGGTAATTTTTAGTAATGATCTACCAGTAGCATAACACGATCATATAAACACAAATTTCCCAAAAAATTTTTGAACCCTGATCTTCAGAAGAAAACTTCATTAAATACTATTGTTTTAAAAATAATAAGTACATTTTTCACAACTTTACTCTGTTGTCTAGCTCTGTTTGCAATATCTTCTGCTTCTTGTACTTGAAGTCTTAAATCCTCTATTTGTTTATCCTTTGCCAATATGGAGACCTGTAACAATTTTGATATACCTGATTCATATTAAATATTAAAAGGCAAAAAGGTAGGACATGAAGTTCTCAAAGCATTTCTAATTCACTAATTGTAAACCCTATAGATCAACATCAAAATTCTGAAAGCTTATTCAAAACTTGCATGCAACCATTCAATAACAGAGTTTGAATTTAAACCCCCAAAATCTACAACAAATTAAATCACTGTTAAAGTACATTTAATCACAATTACCATTTTTTGTGGATTTGTAAACTTACAATAGCTTGTGGCTTCTTGAATTTGTGGTTTCAAATTCACATAGTAAAACTCAATTTGAAAATTTTTTCAACCATGAAGTCCACAAAAACAGTTATCCAACTATCACAGTACTTTTATTGCATGTGCCTTATAATGAATTGGACTCCGGATAACCCTTGTTTGAACCCTTGTCCATATAAATCAAATTGGGCCATGACAGCCATAGTAGATCACCTTCAGAAAAATTTAACATAAATTCTAAAGGTGCAACCCAAGAACCATTTTAGCGGTTTAATTTAATGAAAAGTTATAAAAAAGCTCAAATGGCCTTTTAGGTTAGGTGAGCTAAAAAGCTGACATTGATAACAATAAATGTTGATATACAAAAAAGTGTACAATGCCAAGAAAAATATTTCAGCTTCATTTGACTTGGAAGCCTGATTTGTTGATGGTCTAGATATCAAATAATAGTTTTTACCTTTAGATTTTCAGCCCTTTTTTCAATTTCCTTAGACTTGTTGGTTGTATCATTTTCCATCTTCTGTAAATATAATTAAATATATATATAACAAAGTCTAAAAGGACGCAACTCTTACACAAAACAAACAAAAAATCTACAAATACAGTATTTGGCAACTGTAGCACTAAATATTGATAACTGATCACAAATTTATTTTTAATCTAAGATTTTAATAACTTGAACCAATTTATATCACTGAAAGCACTTTTATTCATCTCCAAAACTAAAACAATTCGAGTCCTGATGGCAATGCTATGAATTTATCATTTCACTTGGGTGGAGAGATAACTGTAAGTTCAACCAGCAGTTCATTGTATGAAGAGTACTAAACATTCGTTTAACATAAAGGAAAAATGTGTTCATGGATCATGGGTGTCCCGCCTTGGCAAACAGAAAGTAGCCAAATGAAACAGAAGACATGTAACAAATCACCTGTAATACTTCAGACTAAATATCAAATAAAGTAACATACACAAGCTGATAAATCTTTGATGAAAAGTTACAAATGGACAGACAAGGGTAAAACTTAATGCCCCTGTTGCCTATATGCAGGGTCAAATATCTTCACCTTTTTGATGTAAAAAACTTAACTTATATTTGCTGTCTGAGACCCATAACATAGGAGAAAAGAAAATCACCTGGGGATAATATTACCAAACTATAATTGCAATTGGCTAGATCGGTAAGACTATGACAATTTTTAAAATGTACAACCCTTTTCATTTTTAGAATTGACAGTCATTATTGTTTTGTACAAATTGTTTTTCGAAAAAAGTTATATCTAAAAGAAATAATATTTAAAATTAAAATTATAGCCTTTTCATGAGGACAATACAGGAATTTATTGACCAAAGAAATAATTATTGACTGAGGACATAGTCTGAACTGGCAAATAATATCCCATATTAATAATATGGAATTTATGCGAACGGAGGTGCTTTGTAGGCCCAGCATCATATGACCGCAGCACGTAGAAATGTGAAAGGTGAACAAAAGACCCTTTGGATAAGTGTGGACACAGTATTTTGT
>JARWCS010343068.1:0-11451 GCA_034783895.1 Geukensia demissa | reverse complement strand
AACCAGGGTGAATTCAGGTGCTCCGGAAGGGTAAGCAACTTCTGCTCCATTAATGACGTCACTTGTCTTCCAGAGAAGACTCAATACTTTGTTAAAGTTTATTTAAGTCGTTTTTTCACATCACTGTCCATGGGGGGATTGAGCGCTCACAAACATATTTAACCCCGAATACACAGTCCAATACTTTATGTGCCTGTCACAAGCCAGGAACATGTATTACAGTATACCGTGGTTTTGTGTAGGTGTTACTTGTTTTACATTGTTTATTTATTTGACCGATTACTGTTACGTTTGAATATCATTACAATTTATTATTGGGCCTTATGGTTTGGATATTTGTCGATTATTGAAGGCCTTAAGGCAACCTGCAGATGGCTGTAATATAGACGTTCTGGATATGGCTGTCTCATAGAAAATCATACTATACTTATCATTAAATACTCCTCTCATGTTCGACATTAACATTTACCGTTAAATTGTGACCTTTGACAGCAAATTATTATGCATTCTAACATTTTGTCACCATAATAGGCGTTTTCTTGCAAATGATGATAAACACTTTTAACCGGACTACCAAAGAAAATTTATTAACGTCAATTTTCAATCAGTAGGTGGGTGAAAATGAAATACTTCGATATTAAACATTAAAAGTAAACCCAAGACGAATTATTCACTTTTGCTATTAAATTATTTTTTATCAGCTTCGTTAGCAAACGTCTTCTCCCTCCGAACTACAGATGTTTTGCATACCCTTTCCGAGCTTACCCAGCTGTTGTTTTGCATACCCTTTCCTAGCTTACCCAGCTGTTTAAGACCTTTATTTTTAACTTTTGGTTATTAATCCAATAAAATTAGATGAGTAATTATAACCTCATAAAACTTGGAATTTGTCTTAATTTTAACATTGATGTACCTTTGAAAATTTTGTGACTATTTTACCCTGAAATGGCAATGCGGTGGTTGTCTTTAAAAAGGCAGGGACTGCCTATCCTTCTGAACCATTTGAGTTCACCACGGTTTTCACCACAATTATTAATGTGGATGTCCCAAGGAGGCTACCTATAAATCAGGTGAATTTTGTTGTTTTTATTTTTAAGTGTTCCTTATATAGTTATTTGGGCGATAGTTGTAACATTCTAATATTACCACATTTTGTTATTAGAGCCTTTTGCAGCAAATGAAAGGGCTTTGATTGCTGTTTCTCATCTCAAAGTCACAGTTAGGCCTTCACCACGGAGTAAAAACCCTACCTTATTGAATGTCTTAGTCAAGTAGCTGTTTTAAATTTAATTTTGGATGGCTGTATCATACCACAAGATTTTTTTGGTTTCCATTCCGTCAACGGTAAAAATTAAGCATTGCGTGAGTCCCAGGACTCACGCTGGAGGGTGAAGAGGGCAAAAAATTCGCCTTCTGGACTTCCACTTTTTTATCCGGTTGGCGTTGATAAATTAAATGACGTTTATGATTTACCTGTTTGTATGCATTTTACACGAAAAATCAACAGTATAACTAATTTCAATATGAACACTGAATAACAATAAACTAAGATTGATATTTTTGATGAGTTTGCAAATGATGAGTTTAATGAAAACACTAATATGAGTTTCATAAGGCTTTAATACGGCTTACTTTGTTTTGTCTCCAATGCAACGAAGTTGCAAAAGGAATACATAGTGTAAATTGTATGCCTGGCTTCTCTCAGAATGCTTACTGCATTCTCCCAGTTCGTTACCAGGTTACCCCGTGATTCAAGGTGACGTACATAACACAGGAAATGGTAGCCAACCAAATTGGAGAACACAAAAATACAACGAATATAACACTTGAACAGCAACCCGTCTGGACATGACCCGCCGTTCCATCAACTCTGTCACACCGCATGACACTCCTCCCACACACAACGGCACCACACGGAACGCTCACTCAACTCTCAAAGACACAACTAGCATTGGGAACGAATATTTACTTAACCCACAAAACGGCCTACCATTACACGATGGAACCGCCATGTGCATAGGGAATCAATATTCACTTGCCGACAACGGCCACATTTCCCCAACTCTTCAAAGTTACTACGTGCACAACGACTGAACCTCCTCCCGGCGAACACACGGCCCGAATCCTTTACTCGAACAAGATTACACACGCACAATATCACACAGGGCCAACGTGTCATAGTTTACTTGTCAACATACACGGAATGCACTGAGAATTGCACATTGAATTCCAAGCACTATGACCAACACACTGGTCCACTATACTATTCCTTTCAAATATTAATTGCCAACACATTGGTCACAACCAATGCCCGGAACAACTCACAGCCAATAATTACCTACAAAATCACAAGACACTTTCACAGAAGTTACTCTCGCAGTGGTGTGCACAGAACTGACCAAGAATGATGAATTTCGCGGGTTTATATACTATGATTATAGTACAGTCCAATATGTGATTTTAGGCTACTCAGGTGAGAAGGTGTTTATATTTGGTGTTTCGTAATAAAGGAGGAATGTATTATTATGACTGCAGTTTGAACTGTTAAGTACAATTTCAGCTCCGCTAGACAGTAAATTCCACAAACTTACTCTCATTATGCTTCCGATATTACTAAAGATGTTTACATAATTAAAATTAAAAGTAGGAAATCAATAATTATCGACACTGTCCAAATTTATATTTTAACGGAATGTAACAATTCTTTAGGACATACGATTCTTATCTTGGATATAATCCTCGTTTAAAAGGTAAGTAAAATACTTTTTGTCACATTACCCACAACTCAAAGAAATGCGTCACCGCATTTTACAAACAGTGATGCTGATATTCACTGATCACAATGATCATACAACTGACCCAAACTCTGTCTGCCTTAACGAAAATGTATCCTCTGGATCTTAACATGGATCAAAACAACAATTATCACGTTTTTACTGGACAAACAGTTAACTAAGTATAATTAATTCGATCTGTTATCCAACAGAAAATATATTATTTATAACTTATCCAGATTCAGTCAGCACAATGTATGAAACACAAGACTCACTGAAATATGAGGTAAGTATAAATTCCTTATTTAGTTTCACTTAATTATCCTTAAGAATGTATGCGAGATTTTGATTGTCACTGTCCAAAATGTTGTAAAGTTCCGAAAACCGGTAAGGAATAGTATTGCCTCTCCAGCGGTCCTAAGGAGCCTACTGTTAGCGAACTCTGCAGAAGGACATGGACAGTTCTATACAGACCATTAAGCAATGTGATAGTGTGATATTTTATACAAAACTTAATGCAAACTTTAAATTTCTATCATGAATGTATAATCACGCTTGAATCCCACCGCTGTCACCATTTTTTAACATGAGGGCTGGCGTCTCACAGAATGCTTTATTCCATTCTGTCGGTTCGTTTTCAGGTTACCCCGGGATTACATGTGACGTACATAACACAGGCGAAATGGTAGCCAACTGAATTGGAAAATACAAAAAAATAATAAATATGACACTTGAATAGCAACTCCTATGGATATATAAAACTTGCCGTTTTATTTATTCTGTCACAATGCATGATATTTCTTTTGCACACAATGGTGTCACACGGAACGATCACCTAATGCGTTAAGACACAATAAGGACAGAGAAGGAATAGTCAATTAATCCATAAAACGGGCTTCCCATTACACAATGGAATTACCATGTGGACAGGGAATCATTATACACTTGCCATTCAACAGCCCTATTCCCCTAACTATTAAAAACAGAAGGACCAAATTTGATGTACCTATAGTTCTTGTTATAAAATTTTCTGAAAACCACATCACAAATGTAGCTTCAAATATTTTCTCATACACATTGACTATATAAACATATAGAGACTTCAAGATTTGGAATTAACTTTCGTCAGCTGCTTTATAAGATGTTTTCTGCACTCCATCCATGTCGTTTTCTCCTGATCTTTCCTTTCTTCAACAGAGGAATTTTAAACTGTTCCTAATAGCTTTCATCGCACGATAAGAACAAACCATGTGTTTTTGTTTAATTGTAAAACTTGTGCCTTCATCATCTTCACATTACAAACATTTGTATATTATAAATTCAGGAATACTGATATTACAGGAATACAGAATTAATATAAGCGTAAAATAATTCAAATATACAACGAGATTTTTTTAAAGAAAAACAGAGATAAACTGAAAGTGATGTCAAGGGTTTTTGACAGAATTTACAAATTATTTCTTAGGCTCATTTATAATTTGTCCCGCGATTGTCGCGCGACATCTCGCGACCGTCGCCCGGACATCGCGCGACTACCGCACGATGTCGCGCGATTTTACCTGAGATTAAAAGTTTAAACTAACAACGACAAGTATGAACACTCACCGATTTTCGCGCGACGTCTCACGACTGTCGCACGTCAGTCGCACGACGACCGCTTTGGAAGTATAAATGAGCCCTTAAGTAGAAAAATCAACCCGAAATAAAGCAACAATCACATAAGGTTGGGTTAAGTCGCAATTTTCCCAGTCCATGATATAGTTTCGAAATGTTTTGCATAGATTTAGTTGAAAAAAAAAGTTTACCAATGTTTAATCAATATCGTAAATTGTTATGTACATTTCAAGTAGTAACCTCTCAGTCATAAGTAACATTAGAACCAAAACAAAAAAGTCCGGACGATATATGGTAAAAGAAGTACTCAAATCCGAACAAATCGAAATACTAAATACTAAGAGTAATACTTTTTTAACCCTTTCCGTATTATTGATACATTTAAATACAGTTCTGTGAAATTCATATAACCACTACCCGATTAACGAAGTTTTATAAATTATTGTGTTTTAATTCAAAAGTAGACTCCTCTTTGTTTTATTCTATATTTTACTATTTGTTCCATGTGCATTTATGTGTTTTACAGTGGTTAGCCAGTTGGAACAATGAAATTCCATGTTGCAGAAAACAATTCCTACTCATGAATATATAACGAATACATAACAGTTCAATTTATCTTTGAATTAAAATATCAAATTTAATCAGTTCATTTGGCTTTTGTTCATAGGGAATTTCGCAAGTGCTGTACATACCTCTTGATAAAATAGATAGCGATAGAGTACGCAATTTTAACAGAAAAATGTTCGGCACTGTTTTAAGAAAAAAACTACTGCATGCATGAGTACCATTTGTATATGTAGGTATGAAAATAATATCAGAACAGCTGTGCGGACAAGGGAACAAGGATACGAAAATTCTGCTTGAACCCGATTAGCCTTTCCACGTCATGTTTGACATCACAAAGACTATTACTGTGACGTCGTAGAAACAACAAGATTTGAAAAGGACCGGTTTTTAGTGCTAAAAAGTTAATTCATTGATGTTGGATTACACAAATGTACTTCCTGTGACGGAGAACCATGAAAAAAACAGGAGCAAAACACTCGGACAAACCAACCAACATACCATTTAAGTAAAGCTCGGCCTCACTTAATACTAAGTGTATTCGTAGATACTAATTTAGAATAAAAAATGACAGCGCATCCGAGATCCAACTTAAAGAAGTTTCCTCAGATAAATTCCAAAACTTATGGGTAATGACTCAGGATATTTCTGGAAAAAGTTTAATGTAAAGAAAACAACTTAATATAAATTTAAACAGTTAATGATAGCCAAACGATGATAAATTAGTTATTGGAATTTCGAACGCTAATATATTGTAAGATAGCATTCCCTATCCAGAATGTGACACTTTAGGCAACGCTCACTTGTGATGCATCTAAACGGTTACTTTATGCACAAATATCGTGTATCGTGTTACTAGTAAAGAATGCTACGATAATATTTGTAAAATTTCTCATTTTTTGTTTTGTTTTTTGTTTGTTAGTTTTTTCTTTCTATTTTTGTTCAGTAGAAAATCTTGTTTGATATTGATGATTTCACGGAGTGTCTAGTATATTCTTTTAAGGAATATTTACCATGCTTTTTAGATTCATTTTCTTAAATGTAATAAGCAAAATGTTTTTCGTTTTTTAGATATAAGCATTTGAAAATTTGGTGTGAAACATTTTACTGTTGATTTTTCATAGATTTTGTAATAACAGGTCCTATCTATTAAAACTCTAGAAGAAATAACGTCCCACATATACAATGATGATGTTTAAAATGATATTATAAAACGAAAATTTAGGGTCATAGGGCAAAAATGTGTAAGGTTTAATGTTTTATATATCTCAAAAACATAGCTTAATCACATAAAAGGACAAGGGTCGTTAAGCACAATTTTGGTCCAAAATATTTATATTAAATTCGAAAGCGTCTTATTTCTATTATCTATAATAATGTCTATCAAAAGAATTAAAAAAAAAAAACATCAGTTTTTGTTAATTTGGTTCTCGTGATGACAGATGGCACTTCTGAATCGCATTAAATGTGAACATACGATGAAATGACTTAATTTTATACAATGTTTGATTTCATTTTGTCGGTTTTGATATAGATAGAACAAAAACGTCAGAATCAAACATGCACAATTAATAACCTTTCCAGTGCAAATGTTTAGTTAAAATATCTTTGATGTGTTTTTTGGGGCTCGTATCTTTTTTAGAACTTAACCTCAATCTTTTTTAAAAAAAAAAGACGAAACGAAAAAAAAAAAAGAAAAATGTTAAAAGTATATTTGAATTGAGATGTTTTACTTGTTTGCTTCAAACAAGTATTGCCCTTTTATATGCCGACAAATTCATATTGCCCTTTTATATGCAAAGAAATAACATGAAGATACGTTGAAATATCAGGCATTTTTTTATTCTATTGTTTCTTATGGTTATCAGATTTGTCCTCTCGGCACAAAGTAAACCATGATACAGAATTTCACTTGGGACACATAAGTGAAAACATTTTATAGTGAAAAGGTGGCGTCTTCGGAAATGTGGATCTAGAAGCTAGTTTTAGGAATTTAATATCGTATTAATCACTACAATAAATAGTTTTGTCAAAAAATATAAGTGAAAAATTAATCTTGAATTTATCATTCAATTGTTCAAACTTGAAATCAATGATTTGTTAAGTGAGAAGTGGTTAATGAATATTCTGGCACACTGTCACTTTGAACCCGAAAATGACCCGGACTACTATTTTGCAAGTCAACCTTTTTATTTAAGCAGTCAAAATATATGCTAACCGATGCCCTGTTTTGACACCGTTAAAATGACACGAGTTCAGAAAGAAATAAAGCAGTATGCGTGCTAAATGTAGAACACTCAAGTGTTGGATCAAAGAAAGTTATGTGTTCACAGAACACTGATTTGTTTACTATAATGCTATCAAGTACTTAGAACCATGTTGCATTAGCCAAGATGTAACAAAAATAAATTATTGAAATTTTTACAGGTTAGAGTTTGATTTACTCTATTAAAATTTTTTCACCATTTTTGCTTTAGATTAGGTCGATTGTCGTGTTTTATGTATAGCTTCACAATTTGTATTTCGGGGCATTTTACGGCTTCCGTTATGGTATGCACTCTGGTTCATTGTCGAAGGCCATAATGGGACTGTAGAAGTTAAAATTCTACTGTCACTTGGTGGATATCTCTCTCATGGATAATCATGCCACATCTCCTATTTTTATGACATTAAAAGTATTGTAAACATTTAATCTTTTTGATAGTTGATCAAACTCGAATCTCCATTAACGATCAATGGTGTATATATGAGACGACAACTTTATTAATATTGAACAAGTCTCAAATCCTTACACTAAATAGTCAGTTGTTGCATGAACGTGAAGCCAAGGGCATGAAGGGCAATACCCCCCCCCCCCCTTGAAAATCAGAAGGCAAACTTTTGTTTTAACCATTTATTGTAAAGTACTTTTTTTGCTATTGCTTTCAGAAGCAAATTTCAGGCTCAGAATCCTGACTAATTTAAGCATATCACCAGTTTAGTAGTTACAGAACAAGGACTTTGAACCCCTTCGTTTTTAATTTTTATTGTCACATGTGGAATCCACCCCCTCACATTAAAATCAATCCTACTCTTATTTTCGAGGTTTCAAGTGACCGTTGGAAAAACTTTATTCAATATAAACAGAATCAATCGACCTTTCTGCCTCGTATAGTTAGAAGTTCCGAATCTTGTAGCTATTAGATTTTATATGCTGCCGCTAAATTGTTACTTCTTGAAAAACGTACACATCATAGCGAAATTTACGACGTTCATAAAAAATTGGAAAAAATGTCTTTTGAAATAAGTGAGTTGTTGTAATTGCCGGTAGAAGATATATCAGTTAAGGTATTCAACAGCTCAGTTGTCAGTTTTGTCTGACACGAAAAATTATTTTATGGAAATGTGTGTATTAAAATTCAAAATCCCGAAATCAATTGGAGGCTTAAAAATAAATTCTAAATAAAAGATGTCGTTGCCGCTGGAATTTGCGTTCTATTTCGATACGCTGGGATTTGTGGATCTCGAATTTTAATGATTTTGTTTTTATACCGCAGTAAACGAGGTACAAATTGAAATACGTACTACTATACCCAAATTTCCATATTTATTCAACATTGGTAATTTTGTATTTTGAAACCAATGGGTCGATACCTATGCTTGGTGGATCGTGTACCCGATGGTATTCACACCAGTTGACAGACTTGTCTGACAAGAAACTTACCAAAAAATGTTTTACAGAAATTTGCTACATTTGCTAATATTAAATAGAACAGAAAATACGGAAAGTATGGTATGTAGTCGTTGTCCCCACCATCGAATGGGCTAGCCATTTCGATTTGCTTCGATTTGACTGCTTCTTTTCCTATGTTTAGATCTCTAACTCTTTATGTTTCGGTTCTAATGCTACCGATGAGAGGTTACTCCTTGTAATGTTCATAAAGCATACCCAAAATTTTCCATATTTTCGTATTTTGTATTAATACAAGTCAAAAAGCATTTTTGCAAAGAAAACTATAATTTTCATGTAAATAATTGTTTTAGTTTTCTAAGGTTAAAGAGTATTTCTTAAAAAGTGGTATTGCATATCTTATAGGTCTTTAAACTTAGGTATATCTCTCAAAATATTACATATATAAAGTCCGTTGGACCTTTACTTAGTGAATGTGATCAATAAACTCACAAAAAAATGCATGTTATCTTCACCCGAATTTTATAGGACTATTTAACGTATAGGCATGTTATATGCATCCTTACATTAGTTCGCATATTTCAATTTAGAATGTACTTTAGAATCAATTATTTGAAACAAACTATGTATTCATATAACTTTATCATAACTTATCTAGGTACATGTACTCAGAAAGGTCATCGGGCGTAAGCTTCCTTCTTTGTGTAGCCATCTTTGTCGATAAAGCCAGGTAATAATTTATTACTTTTTCAAGTTGTTGATATGTTTTTGTCTCTGGGTGTTAGCAAGGCGACATTGGGATCACTATCCATCCTATTGCGTCGTCGTCAATTTTTTCTTATAATTATCTTCTCGAAAACAATTTGAATTTGCACTAAATTTCAAAAATAGAACACAGACGGGCCCTAAAGATTAATTATATATAATTTCTATTGTTCATAAATTATTGCCTTAAACTTAAATTACAATGCTTGCTTCCATTCCTAAAAATACAGATTACGAATCAAATTCTGTTTTCTTCACAAATATTTTAACATTTAACTATTGTAATGTGTCTTGAGCAGTTTCCAGAAATCAAATGCAATTGGAAACTTTATAAAAATTAAAGGATAAAATCGTCCCATCTTACATTTTATGGTCGACATCATAAATTGGTTGTTCCATATTGTACCAGTGTACCTCAAGTAATTATGGGCCTGTTACCGGTAATTCAACAATGGGATGACCACTTCTCGGATCACGTTAACCATGAATAGAGCTAAAGGATTCCATGACGGATACTGTGCGCAGGACAGGGGATGTTTACCCTTCATGGGCACCTGATCCAACTCCCGTTTTGTAAAGGAGTTCGTGGATTTCAAGAATCTTTGTTTTTGTTTTCGTTTTATTTTTAGTTTATTTCAATTTTATCTTGTCTCTTTGATCTATAAAAATAGGAGACGTGGCATGATTGTCCATGAAACAGCCACTCACCAAATGACATTATGCACTCTTAATCTCTCACATGGGTATTCTACGCTGGATTTGGCTTAACTTTCAGTTTTACATCACATTCTTGGTAAACAAATACTATTTTTTTAAAATATATATCCATAAACATGAGGAAAGGATTTAAATCTAGTTTTACCTTGATAAAATTAAAATGCACACTATGAAACGCAATAAAATTTTAATGACAAATCATATCTTATTCACCATGCAGTTTATCAACTGAAACTCGATGCTTAAAATATAACCAGACCACCATACAAATACTGAAATCAAGAAGTTTAAGTTGCATACAAAAGTAATAGCATTGTACTCAGTTTCACATTTTAGCACCATTCAATGAATGTAGTATGCTGATTCTACTCGAAAACTGTCGTACAGGTTTTAGCATTACCATTCTAAAATAATAGTTTAATCTTCCTTGATTAAAAAGATGAACAAAAGCGACAGCATAGTTTCTTTGTTCCAGAGTGCAAACAAAATATAAACAAACAAGCAAATAACAATATAACAAACGGACACACCAAAACATTACATTGGCGACGAGAAAATGGCAGGAAGCCTTAGCCTCCCCGTATTTCCATCATTTGACTTAGACACAGACAAATCCAATTCAGGTCTTCGCTGGACAAAATGGATTGAACGCCTCGAAAACCTATTTGTTGGTCTAAACATCGAAGATGCAGACCGTAAACGTGCACTACTGCTGCATTACGCCGGTGAACGTGTCTATGACATTTATGATGTAGAAAAAAACACTGACAATGAAATTCTAACCCAGGTGATACAAAATTGTAGATCAAATAGACTCCGCAGAAGGGCACTGCGCGAAACTGACTCTTGATAATCTCTTGAAAGTGAGAAGGGCGCTAGAAATAGTCGATGCCCAAGCTTTCACAATGGAACGCCAGTCTATAAATCATGTCAATAAAGAACATAAACAACCACAAAACAGACAAAAATTCAGTGGTCAACATAGTGCATGAAAACAGAAAAACAATGATTATAAAACTAAAATGAACAAATCTAAATGCCGCAACTGTGGTGGACATTACTCACACAAGATTGAATGTCCAGCAAAAGGCAAAAAGTGCAGCTCCTGTAATAAAATGAATCACTTCAGTCAAGTTTGTAGATCAAAGCCAACACATGACATTAAAGAAGTTCAAAGTACTCATCGTGATTCAGTTGACTCGAGTAGCGATGAAGAATACTTGTACGCAGTGAAACAGAAAACAGAACATGTAAGCGTAGTAAGTGCAAAAACTCCAAAAATAGACATTAAAATAAAATGACTAACCCTGCAACTTACTATTGGACACTGGCGCAACATTAAATTTG
>JARWCS010343057.1:0-11451 GCA_034783895.1 Geukensia demissa | reverse complement strand
CGACTTAACGATTTCTGTCTGCCCCTTTGGTATCTTCGAATTCCTTTTAAATTTAGACACTTAACTGATATATTGACGATATATTTGCACTTCAAAACAAACTTTTCCAAATAGTTCACAACCATTTATCGAGAAAACTGGTTTACCGTTTTCATGAAAGCAGTTATATTTTTTATTGAATTTAAATGTTCCCGATTCCTAAGGCAAGGTCAAAACTAAATTTACAAGACAGACGATTTCTCATTCCCTTTTCAAATCTCCCTTTCTTGATCGTGACGTCCAATTAGCTCGTGTATACGGTGATTATATTTCTCAACCTGTACGTTTTGCCCATATGTGTAGCGATGTTTTAGATTCAAATGAAAGGGATTTTAGTATTACCACCAAATTATAAAGTCAAGAATGCCGTTCCCTTAAATTGGTTAAAATATTTACTACATTCCTTCATTGATATAAAAATACAAATTTAAATTTTGGCTGCATCTGTAGGACATTTATAAAACGAGATATCATGTTCAACCTGTTATGGAAATGTTATAGATAACTAGTAAATTTAGACATAAGTCCTTACGACTTTTCAGTTGTGTGAATTAACTTGTTCATAAGACTTATGTTTGAATACTGTCATCTTTCAAATCAGGATTGATCCACTGCTCAATAATTTACACCAAACCTTATTTTAGTCATTATTTTATTGGTATATGATAAGCCATTTATTACTACCACTGGGTATATGTCACTGCTGCTTAATTATTCAATTAACAATTCAAAAGAAATTACCATGAATTTCTAAGGCTGTTCCTTCCGATGCAGTGATAACTATTAGCTTTGTTTGGACTCTTGTTTATTTAGATTGTTTTGGTTCTGATGTATGTGCTTATTAAGTGTTATTGTATTTTAACCGGATTTCCATCATTTGACTTTGAGCACTGGCCGAGTTGCAAATCAAGGAAATGGCAACACAGTGTATCAAATTGATATTGGTATATTGTGATACATTTATTGTTACATTTTTGTTCTACATGCTGTTGCTGCTTTCTTATTGTTGGCACTTGTTATTACCTTTTTCTTTTTCTTTTTTTCTTTTTTCTTTTTTTTTTCTCTTGCCTTAAATGATATTTTTACATTAAATCCAGCCGGATGTGATTTGATTGGTGTCGTCGTAATTTGAGAAAAAACAGTTATCTGTTCAGATTTTAAGCTAGCTGTCAGAAAACGCGATTCCTTTATCGGTACATTTTGTTGTTCCTTGTTTTACTTGTACTAGTTAGATCGTATGAAGTTGGTTTTAAAAATTTGATGTCGTATTGTCGCACCAAGGTCCCATGTAAGGGGTATGCTTAAGTAAAAATAAACATGTTTCACCCCGCAACATAATGTATACGCCTGTCCTAAGCCAAGAACCAATAATAGTAATACAGTGGATATATTTGTTGTTATGTTTAAGTGTTACTTCTTTAACATTGTAGACCTTTTTGACCGATAGTTTTTAAATTTAATAAGTATCACATTTTGGTGCTTTTAACAATTGTTAATGACCTTAGGACAACCAGCTAATATCTGTTATTTATATTTTTTGTCTTTTGTTTGGTTGTCTCGTGGACAATCATATCATATATCATTTTTATATACTATATTCTGCAAAAACCTTCGAAAGTCGTCACGGCAAATATATTTGCTGCAAAACAACAAGACATTGGATAATTTATAGAGTACATTGATTTCAGGTTATAAAAAATTTAATCTTCCGATTTTTATTTCTTGTATCACACAGCTTTTGAAGTCTGAAAGTACATTGGTTTTTATCAACTTCAAATTTAGAAGTCACTTTATCATAATTCACAGTAGTAGATTTGTTTTATATTTTTCAATCATATATTCTGTTCTCAAGTGCTGTTAGAAAAGTACGAAAACATCTGTATAAAAATCAGTCGAAATTCTTAAAGAAATTATTGACAACAATTCATAATTGATATAAGGTGTCTCATAGGTGTTAAATTATAATTCAGATTACTTTTTATAAGTTTCAAATTATCCCATCAAAATAAAAATAACTTCATTGAATAATAATAATTAGAACATATTTAAAAGCAATTAAGTTTGCCATTCTTGTTACAGGGGAAAATGTTTTGAGTACTGTCAGAATGAGGCTATTCCCCATAGTAACTTACAGAAAAAAGTTGATGATAATGAACGTCGAACAAATGCAGTTATACACAATAATCAAACGTTAGAAACACGGTCCACTGGGAAATACATAAGTAATCAGGGCTCGGTCACTATTAATTAAGATGAACAGATAGAAACCTATGTGTTTTTCAAGTGCACGCAGTTTTCTTGTTCAATAATATAAAGTACGTCATTACTTTTCCAGATTACTGAATAATTGATAATGTCATTTCCATACAAAATCAGAAAATATAATAGAATTGAAAATTATGGAAGCTCATACGAAAGAGAATATATAAGTTTACCGATGGTAAATTTACCGTTAATTCGTATAGGCTATATGTACGTTTCAAGGAGTAACCCCTTATTATTTATATATATTTAGAAGCAACAAATAGGAAGTCAGAGATCAAAACATGGTAAAATAAGTACTCTAATCCAAAGAAATATGAAACCATATCCTGCGGTAGGGCGAATACTAGGTAAAAGTCCACCAAGGTCTATGTTTGATCCCTTACAATTGAGATTGTCAAATACGTTTTAAATACCACAGGTCAATATCAGTTTTTAAATAATTCGAAGATTAAGGAGGAACGCAGGAAACTTTACCATTGTTGAATAATATTGTTAATTTTGTTATGCTTTATGCACATTTCAAGTAATAGCCAACCTTTCTTTAGCAGGATTAGAGACAAAACATAAGGAAAAAAATCGACGATACTGAAGGGAAAGACATAAGTCGTTAAATCAGGAGAAAGACAAGACTGAGCCCAACAAAAAAGGAACGAAATACAAACATAGTACGCACAACAAGACACTGAGAACTAGAGGAACACGAACCATACAAATACTAGGCTGAGGTCAGGTGCTCCGGCAGGGTTAGCAAATTCTGCTCTATTGGTGGCAATAGGCGTGTTACTCAGTAGAACAAGTGAGACCTCATGGTGTCTGGACTTGCGTCGCTCGCTGATGTTCTTACTGTATACCAAGTTTCGTTGAATTTGGTTGGGTAGTCTCAAAGGAGTTGCGATGACAAGGTGGTTTATGAGTATTTTCTAAATTCCAAGGACATAACTCCCACAAAAATGAGTGGATCAAAATTTCCTGGCGATATGCAAAACAACATATGATGTCCTATCTACATACCAAGTTTCATAAAAATCGGATCAGTAGTTTCAGAGGAGTTGCGCTGACAAGGTCATTTATGACTATTTTCTAAGTTCCAAGGGGAATAACTCCAAAAATCATGGGATCAAAATTTCCTGGCGATATGCACAACTACATATGATGTCCTATCTACAAACCAAGTTTCATGAAAATCGGATAAGTAGTTGCAGAAGAGTTGTGATGACAAACTTATTGGGACGGACAAACGGACAGACGGACAGACGGACGGACAGACGGACGGAGTGACCCAGCTCCTAGACCTGCTTCCGCCGTTAGCTACGCAGATAAAAACCGGTGTATAGTCAAAATCGGTGTTTGTCACAACCAGTATAAGAACGGTTTTGTTGTCACGACAGTGGGAAGATATTCATTGTCATTTGCGAAATTGATATTTCTTATAGGTCAACCAAACCATGATGGTCTTGTCTGTCTTCTTACTTAACGATTCTTATCTGCCCCTTTGATATCTTCGAATTCCTTTTACATTTGGACAGATTTCCCGTGTTGTAGAAACATTTGAATTAGATTGATTCCTGGCCTGTACTATGATTTTTCTTTCATACTATTTATTCCTGATTTGGCTTTATCTTTAACATAAAAAATGGAATGTAATATTATTAATGTTTATTAATTTCATTATGCAAGTTGAAATTTGTCTTGCATTCCCAATTATTAAACAAATTCGCCTTAGAGCCATTAATACTTCAACTATCTATTCAATGCCGATAGGATAGTGTTCTGAACACTTCTACACCGTTATTTCTCGACAAACAGTTCAAATAATTTCACTAACAACAAAATGTATAAAAGGATAAATGACTTTCATCACTTCTGGAATTATATTGCGCTGATAAATAGTTTGGATGTGACACAAGAAACCTCTATATAGAACAATATTTATTATTTTGCCAATGTTTAATTATATTCTTGTCTGTGAAACAAATAGTATCATATCAATTTCACAGACAATTTACAAGATCACTAACACCCGTCATCTTCATGATTGCTGAAATACAGTGAAAAATTATTCAACGTTTGGTCATTGCAAATTTTATATAAAAGATTGTCATTAACCGGTACCATTTCAAGTTGGAAAACGACGTCGAACTGTGTAAATTTTACAACTATAATAGGAAGTCGCAACCTTGACCTTCTTTGATCAAAAACCATTTACATTTATCATATACATATTATTAATACAATGATAATTGCACGGTATAATAAAAGGTTCTTCTTTCTGATAAAAATCTTATTTCGTTATATTGCACACAATTGTTGTATAAACGTGCGATAACAAGCACTCGATATAGCAGATATGTTCGGAATTTTGATTCCGGTGGTTTTTTTCTTGTATTTGTACTTCCACTGTTTATCGACATCTGATAAGATTTACATATATTTGGTCTATAAATGGATGAAGAAAGGATTGATGAAGCAGATACCATGTATAGAGGAATCATAGAGTGCATGAAAGTGACGAGGATGACACAATAATGTATCTGGATGAAATGAAAAACAAAAACACAAAATCACGAAAAGAAAAACAGTTTTGCCAAAATAAGGGGAAATGTAACAATTAACAAATTTAATAAAATCATAACTTAACTTCCAAAAATCGAAATTGTTTCATTAGAAATTAGTTCAGAGTTCTGCTGCGTTTTCTACTCGGTAACTGTGTTGTCAGTTTATATTTTATTGTTGTTGTACAGATCATTGACATCAAGTTGCACTGAAGAAGCCATATTGTCTTTAAGTTGAAGCAGATGGAGCATACGATATAAAATGGCTTTTTTCGTATCGCATACTATATCAACCCTTTGCCGATATCAGCCTTCGAGCTAAAGCTATCGGGTTGATAGCATTGCCACGGGCTGATATGGTATGTGATCCAAAAAAAATATTTGATAATCTATATTAATCATATACTTATCAGTAATACGATGATAATTGCACGGTATAATAAAAGGTTCTTTTTTCAGGTAAAAAAACTAATTTCGCTATATTGCAGAAAATTGATGATAACAAGCATGCGATAAAGCATCTTTTTTCGGAATTTTGCCTCTAGTGTTCTTTCCGGTATTTATACTGTCACTGCTTATCGTCTGCACAAATTTGTCACATCTAAACATTTGCTCTATAAATGAATGAATAAAGGATTGATGAAGCAGATACAGTACATTAAAGTGACGAGGATGACGCAATAAAGTATCTGAATAATATGAAAAAAACACAAACAGGAAAAGTAAAACTTACAGTGACTTGAGTATCATACTCATGTTTTGTGGTGCCACAAAAACAGTAAATGTAACAATAAACTTTCCAAATTTGATAAAATCATGATAAAACTTAAAATTAAAATTGTTTTATGACAAATAAGTTCAGAGTTTTCCTATAAAGACTGGTTTTCTACTGTGTTGTCAGTTTATATTTCAGTGTTGTTAAACATTGCCTTATGATTTTTGCCGTATTAAATAATGATCTTGCCATATTTTCCTTTCTATACTGGAGCAAATGAAGCATAAAATGATAAACAGTTTATAAAATGGCTTTTTCGTATCGCATACTATATCAGCCCTTTGCCGATATGCAATTTTATAGAACATTTGTGTCCACAAATAAGTGTTCCAGACTTGTCTAAATACAACCATGATTTGTTTTCAACAATATATATTAAACTTTTACATTAGGGACCTCAGTCTTTTATGTTATAAAAATGCAAACCGTCTGAGAATCTACTACTGGCGATGGATATTAACTATTAAACTTCTTACATTATTAGTAATTGATAATCTATATATACTTTCTACAATCGTGACAGTGAAAAAGTCAGTCCTACTCCTTGTTCTGTATTGATTTTCACTGAATAATTCTAAATTCGGTGAATTTGAATATTTTGACCGCATCTATCCAATTGAACTTGAACTCAATGATTCTACAGAAACAGAAGGGTCTGCTTCACACCTTGACTTACACCTAGAAATTGAAAGTAAGGTTGGGTTAAGAAAAACCTTTACGGCAAGAGAGATACCCATTTTAAACTTTCCATTCAGGTCTAACAATATTCCAGCCGCACCTGCATACGGAATGTATATTTATCAATTAATACGATACTCCAGGGCGTGTGCTTCCTGTCGGGATTTTATTGAGTGAGTTGCTGCTGATATGAAAGCTACTAAACCAAGGGTTTCTCAATGAATCATTGAAGTCATCACTCCGGAAATGTTTTGTTTTACCATCACGATTTTGTTGATCGGTACCAAATATCCATTTCACAAATGACAATATATATCTTCCTACTGTTGTAACAACAGATCCGTTCCTATACCGGTTGAGACTAACACCGATTTAGACTATGCACCGGCTTTGTGTACTGAATAACACGACGAGTGCCACTAGTGAAGCAGGAGTTTCTAACTCTTCCAGATCACCTAAGCTAACCCCAGGCTTTTATTTTATTTGGATTCGTGTTAATCATGCATTAGTTATCCATGTTGTCTTTGTACATGCATGTATTTAAGTATTGCATAGTGAAATTCATTGTCTTGTTTATCCTCAGTTGAAAAAAATAGTTATATCATTTACGTTTACTCAAACATTTTACATTCGGTTATGTCTAAGTGTTAGAGAATATACATATACAATGTATCTATGATTAATAAAATTGGTTATGTTTCAGGGTTAGACAAGAGACATAAACATTTAAGCTTATACATCAACATCCCATGACAATGAAATTTCACTTGGTTTTGCTACAATGACGGGTGCCACTAGTAGAACAGGAGTTGCTCACCCTTCCAAAACACCCAAACTCCCCCTGGTTTTTGTTGCGTTCGTGTTATTCTAGCTTTTGTTTTCAGTGTAGTGTTGTGCGTACCATGTTTGTTTTTTTTTGCCATGGTCTTGTTTGCCTTCAGATTTAACGATTGCTGTCTGTCCCTTTGGGAACTTAAAGTTTACTTTTGACTCCCCTAATTTTGACATCTTGATTTGACACTGATTTTTACACTAAGGATTCTACGGCAGTTTACGCTTATCCTTATAGAGCACCTGATCTCACTGCTGTAAAAGGTTGTCGTGGATTTCAAGCCTACTTGTTTTTTTTTCGTTTCATCTTTTAGTTTTTTTCAAATTGGTCAGGTTTCTTTAGACTGTGCACTTTTGGTCTCTCACAGGGGAATTCTAGACTGAAATCAAATATAAAACCTTCGAAAATACAACAATCAATTTTTAACATTATAAGTCTAGTTTCTCTTAGTCTTTAATGGAGCGATTTTGCCGTTTTCAGTTTAAAATTGCTTAACACTCCATCTGAATAGTACAGTCGTCTGCAAGACTGCAGGTTCTCTTTTTAGTCATTACGCACAGGTTGGTAGTCCTTTTTAAAAAAAAATCAATGCCGTATAAGATTTAGAGTTATCTATTAAACGTCAATTCGAACTCTATCTGTAACTAGTTGTTTAATACATGATACCAATTGCAATTTTTCACAAGAAAAATCCCGCTCATTTACTATAATTGGTCATACCGGTACCTCCCACAATCATCATCTAATTAAAATGTTTGTAACTGGTCCTCCTTAAAAAGCATAAGTCGGGGCTAGAAACTCTTCAGATATAGTCTTTAGCATTCAGTAATCGTACATCATCTAAAATCATTTTCTTATATCTAGCAGCATAACAGAAATCATAAAAATACTGCAATAAATCGTTTGAACATAACGATGTGATGTTTGAGTGGAAAAATAGTCTTTAACATAGATAGTACATCGTTGATAAACCTTTGGAACAGTTGATACTTACAATTTTCAACCGTTTAGACGGCACTTTCTATAACAGAAATGATTTTATTTGATATTATTTTCATCAGGTGTGGAGATAAAATTACCAACAGATTAACAAAATTCTTAAGGACACAAACTGTCCTCCTAAACTAGCATAATTAATTTTAAACATATATGAATCCAAACTTAATGGCCAAAATTCACAAAGATCAAATCAAAGCGGATTTTATCGATAAATTTATAAATATTTACTGCTATCTTGGCGATATATTTGCAGTTAATAACACTGACGTTTCCAAATATGTCACTATCATTTATTCTGACTAGAATAAAGCTTATCAGAACAGCAGAAGTTGTTCGTTTCTGGAATTTAATGTTTATGACTACCGGGTAAAATTTAATTTATAGTTTATGAAGGTAAAGTCCTTATCTCATTTCCTATTGTAATTTTTCGTTCAATGTCCCTTTGGCCAATTTATACGGTGTAATGTTAATATTTGTGGAAAAATGTTAAATTTGGCTTTTGAATATTTGTTTAAAAATTATGTTAGATGTAGATCGTATATTTCTGGCATATATTCCTTTTTTTTCTTTTAAATATCATTAAAGTTTTTTTCTACTTTCTGTGTGTAGATTGTAAAAGACTTAACGTGTTAGAGTTGTATGTTCTTATTTTCTTTCAAGTAATGGAATGTAGGTTAGAAAAATATGGTCAACATCTTCCCAACATTGTTATTTGCAAACTTCCCTAATTGCTATCTTTACATTTGCTAATGGGTGTTTATTATGTCATAAAAAGTATGTTACTCTTGGTCCATTCATGTAACTAGAAATTCATAATATTTTCAGTGGTCTTACTATTTATGTCCCATAGCGTGTTTGGTGAAAGTATTCCAAGAAAGTGCTTTATATGCAGTTAAATTTCGCTTTTCAATATTTGTTATAATAGGAAGTAAGATGTACAGTTTTCTTGTTTTTCTTTGGGTGTAAATGCAGCAATACTTTAAATTTGAACATTCTCTTTGCATTACTAGGAAATTTGAACATAATCTTTGCATTACTAGAAAATTATCAGATCAACAATTCCGTTACTAAATCTGTAATGAAAATTCAGATATGGTATGATTGTATCTGCAGAAAACTAATATAAAACGTTTAAAATTAAATGACTGTAAATTATAGACAACACCATTCACGAAAACCACGTTAAGTAATAAAACTTTTAATATTTGAACTGTTATGTCTGCCAAGAGACTAGTCATTTATAAAAGCAGACAGCAATGTCATTCAAGCCTACTCCTTAGTTTAAGGTCACTTATGTTTGCAATACTAGACAGACCGTTTACGGTGAAATAGTATTTGATCCCATAACAATATGACACTACAGATATCATACATAAGTGCATCAAGCTGCGGTTGAAAGCCGATTGATAAACATTCATCCAGAAAATAGTGTTAACCTGCAAGATTGGGGAATATTAATTTTACAGATGTATCGACATGGCTTATCACAACAAACTAAGCATCCAATGAAGCCACGGTGAAACTCTTGTGAAAATAAGAACCCCGACATATGTCTCGTCAGAAAATAACTCAGAATCAGATTAATCTGTAAAGTATATCAGAGGATGAATCTCAGATAATAATTCAAGCTCAGTTTGATCAGTAAAGTAATACGAGATTAAGACAATTCATGAAACGGCATGATGAATATAAAAAAATAATATGTCAACACGTCTTTTGTATTCTGAACTCGTTCTCAGACACATTCAGTATACAACATGTTCGAGGTCGGTACTTCTTGTTATGAGTTTTTTATCTGTTAAGGTTTTTGTATTCTGTAACGGAATTAAGAACTAAAGCCAATGCAATAAGTTTCTAAGCTTTATATTTCCTTGTCGTATGATCACACTACTTCCCATGTAAAAGGAAGATGAACGTTCACAAAAATGTTTAAACCCGCCACATACTTTATGTATCTACCCTAAACAAGTAACCTGCAATCAATTTAAGTGATCGTCGTTGTGTACATATAGGAGATCAAAAGTCACCTGACAAGTTGTCAGACTTGTCTATCTTGAATTTCACCACGTAATGTTTACCAAAACTTTCCAGGAACAATTCAAATTCTAAATCCCTAAAATCATGAAAATAACGAAAAACGTATCATTTCTTGTATTTGTATTTTGAACTCATTTTCAGAAACATTCAATATATATGTTTGAGGTTGGTATTTCTTGTTATGACTTGTTTTATGTTAAAGTTTTTGTATTTTCTATTGACATTAAGAACTAAAGCAAATGCCATGGATTTCTAGGCATTATTTTCTTGTCGTATGATCACACTACTTTCCCATGTAAAAGGAATATGAGCGTTCACAAACATGTTTATACCCGCCACATACCTTATGTATCTACCCTAAGCAAGTAACCAGTAATCAATTTACGTGATTGTCGTTGTGTACATATAGGATATATCAAAAGTCACCTGACAAGTTGTCAGACGTGTCCATCTTGAATTTCACCACGTAATGTTACCAAAAATTTACAGGAATAATTTATATTCTAAATCCCTAAAATAACGGAAAAGACATAATTTCTAGTATTGCGCATGACAGATGTCTTTCCTTCTATTTATATTTGGCTACTTATTTCGTTGTTTTGTTATTGTTTTGGTTTTTTTAATATGACTTCTTTATTTTACAATGATTAGAGCTCGGCTTTTACAATGTATATGGTTTGGATGCATTGCTAATGATGAGAGGTTACTCATTGAAATCTATTGTACATATGAGATAGCAAATTTAACCTTATTAATTCAACATTGGTCAAATTGTATTTTTATGTTTTACTGACACATACTTTACGTTTTCACCTATTTAACTACGGGTATACTTCATAATGAAACTGTGATCCGCCTGCATACAATATTAAGAAAGGTACGGTACTCAACTGGTTTTAGGAATCCGTACAAAAAACATCTACAAAAACTAGAACACGCATTTGACAAATTTGCAGCCAATACTTCGGATAAGCTGTAGTTCTCTTAACTATGATTTTTATCTAATTAAATTAAGCTTTGCCAGTTTAGATAAAGGGATTATCTATTTTTGTCTCAGCATTGGTTATACAATATGAGAATATTTATGTGAAGAAAGACTACAAAATCAATAGACTATATAAAATATTAAAATTACATATTTCTTAGTGTATTATTTTTCGCGAAATTAACATGATTCTTAGATGGATTTGTATCTCTAGGGTAAACTTCAGTAAATAAAGTACGTCATCAAAACTCCGCCCATTTGTAGGAGAGCTTTCAGTATAATTCTTAAT
>JARWCS010343046.1:0-11451 GCA_034783895.1 Geukensia demissa | reverse complement strand
CCGCTCGAGCTAACGGAAGCCCCTTGAGCAAGGGTTCTACCTGCAGGCGGAGAAACCGAACAACGTATTTATATACCCCTGCCGCCCTCGGGGGAGGGATAAATGAATAACAAACAAAAATTCATGATATGAAAAAGCGTAAGACTTGATCAAAAAGATTTCGTTAGTGCGTTCTGTGGATTGAATGTGTATTTTCAATTCTGCGTTCCTTATTTTTAAACTTAACCCGCATATTATTTTTCTTTCAAGTATTTAATTAAGGATTCATTATTTCACTGTTTCTGATTTATATATGCTAATTTCTTCCATCTTTTCGTCATAAGAAAAAGAAAAGATATGGCGTAAATGTCATAAAGACCACGCCGCATCCTACCAAGCAGATATCAAAATTTTAAATATGGCCTTCTACAAGGGTGAATCCTGCTCCTGGTGACGAGCTTTGAATCACCCCGACTAAAAACCTCAATAGTAATAAAATACCCAAAAACGGCTTGTACACTCGTACTGTCTAGATAATTGGTAAATATTCATACGGCATGGAACATTACCTTACAGTTTATTGTAACAGATGTACACTAAGGGGACTACCATTTGAATTTTCGGGGAGGGGGGATTTTCCAGTTGTCAAAAGCAGGGTTATTTTTCGTGCAAATCTTTCTAGGATTTTTACTACACATTAATCACAAAAAGTAGTCTGAATAATTATTTTCAAATTGTTTTGTGCATGAATAATTATATAACCTTTTTGTAATGAATGAATATTTATTTGAAAACCCCATATTTTTTTTCTTTGAAAATTTCATCTAACAAGAAACTGGCCCCGAAAGCCTGTAGTATATGGCATAGAACTAAGGTTTTAATGTAAATGTTTTAATTTTTACTACACTGTTAATCACAAGAAATGGGTCTGAATATTTATTTTCAAACTGATTTGTGCATGAATAATTATATCACCTTTGGTAATAACTGAATATCTATTTGAAAAAAAACTCCTGACCCCATATTTTTTTCTTTGAAAATTTAATCTAACAGGAAACTTGCCCCGAAAGCCTGTAGTATAGGGCATAGAACTGGGGTTTCAATATCAATGTTTTAATATCACAATAGATTTCCAAACTATGAAATGTTTCTTATTGATAAGCATCTATAGACGTGCAGCACAGGCATTTGTCGGGCGCAAATTCAGAAGGGGTATGTGGTGCGGCCCTAAAACAAACAAGACCTATAAACAGTGGGATTTCAATTTGGCGTTTAAATAAGCACCGGGCTTCAGGATCATCGCCGCGCCTGCTTGTCTCTATTATTTTGGAGGTAATTCAAACTTACTGAAAATCACATGCGGGTACGAATTGTGTTCACTAATTAACTAAAAAGTTGTAACGCTTATAGGATTATAATTTGTCCGGAGGCTTTCCTCTGCGTAGATTCATGAAAAAGAATCCACACTTTTATGAATAGGCTGACGTCACAACAATGGTTTAACTTTACAACACTAATTCAAGATCTTCAAATATTGTGGTATTAATGTCGACTGTCTGTATAATAATTTACAAAAATAAAATATAATGATATTCAAATATCAAAGGCCCGATAGAACAATAGACTTCATTCACCCGTAACTCATTATTCCAAAAGACCTGAGTTTGAGAATTTGAGACATGAAAGCTAAAAATCATGATACGTAGTTTTCATGGCAACGAAGTAGAATCGTTCAAACAAGTGGTGACATAAATGATCGTCACAGACAGAATTTAGAAATTCCGAGTCCATAAATACACATTCCGCAATCTATTGTAAAATGTTTGGTCTTTAATTATATTGCCAAACATTTAGAACATATTTAACCATATTGTTGTAAACGAAGTGATTGAAGTAGAATTTGTGAAGAAATAAGAATATTACACTAGCATATTAATTTTTTTAAACTACTTTTTGTTTATTTAGTCAAACATAAAATATATTACAGCTTTAAGGTTTCATTTATTTCAGGTATATTCACTCAAGAGATTTATCATCAGAAGGGGAACATCAACATCAGCTATTTCACACATAGGAAGTATAGCACTTTAATGATTACACATGTTACTGGTGAGCACACCTTGCCCTCCAATATTCACGTTTATTACAAACAAGGAGGACCCAGTCAAGACATCACAAATCTTACAGAAGAGGTCGTAGATAATCATACGATGTAAGTGTTTCTCAACAATTGTAATGAAATTTCAATAAGTATTACTGTGGGCCTTATTCAGCACCAATAGTCTGAACAATATCGAGAGCATCTTCAATCGATTGATGGGTTCCTTTGTAATAGTCAAAGACCCAACATGTATGACCCATGACATTCCCGTTGTTTACCCGTTTTCGGGTAGCTCCGCATTTACCCGAAATCGGAGTATAAACGATGTATGAGAATCGACTGCTTAGTACCTTCATTTGAAATACTAGGTTTGATGCAACTGCTGGTAGATTGAAATGGGTGCATAGTAGACCACTCGAACAAGCATTGTTTGACTATTGAAACTGACAAAATTTATTTCTTTAAATTATGAAATTGTTAAAAAAAAAATAACCACATATTTTCCGCTTAAGCATTCAAACCATTATTTTTTTAATCTTAGAAAGTTGGTGAATATAAGTCCTGTCACAATATTTTCTTTCATATTTTCTGAACAAGGTTTCCCCGGAGGTTTTGTTTGCCATGATTATTATCTTTATATTTAGCTTTATCACCGTTTATTATGCCATTAAGGCCACTCCAAATTAATCAATAGTTCTTCGAATTCGCTCGTTCCTCATATTATATAATTTCCTCAAAATTTCAAAAAAAACTTTACTCGCTCCATTTTTTTCCATTTTTTTTTTTTAGAAATTTTCATTGTTTTTTCTAAATATAAAAAATTAAGATTTTCTCGCTCGCTCCTAAAAAATACAAAAAGAAAGGAAACAACTTTAAATTGTTGTGTTCGCATTAGTTTTTGAGGTTGCGCTCCAATATTTTGTAATTGCAAGAAAAAAAATTAAATTAAGAATTTCGCTCGCTCGCGCCTATTTTTATGACTAAAAATCCAAAGAACTAGAAATAAATTTGGAGTGGCCTAACTGTATATTTTATTTGGTACATGAATGTAACAAGAATTTCATTTGTTTTTACAGATCTTCCTATTTTCGCCCTACCGTGTCTGATGAAGGTAAATCCAGACGAGCGCTTTACACGCAGCTAAATTGGCTTTTTAATATTTGTTATAAACGTATGAAGGATGTGGATCGTGTCTTTCTGACATATATTCCTTATTCTTTCTCTTATATATTTAGGGTACTGGAAAGTTAAATCGATACGGTATATACATCTTTCAAAAATGTAATTTGTGATATTTCAATGATTGTTATCTTTTTGGAACTGTTTATTTCATTCAGTAGAAATTTTATAAGTCTTACTGACCTTCATATATTTTGCCCTTAGCGTGTTTGATGAAGGTAAATCCAGAAAAAAATACATGCAGTTAATCTTGGCGTTTTAATAAAGTAACGTAAGATGTGTGCATATAAATTTACTAAATTATGCAAATTGAATAATTTATTTAAGCATTGGATGTGTAGCATTTACTTCGTCTCTGTGTACTTTTCGGAAGTCTGCCCGACTTAAAAGAATCTATTCCATGTAAATTGAATAGTCAAACCATTAATTTTAATGAAATGGTAGATGAACAAAACATTTTAATTCAGCCTTTTATAAATATTTTAATTACCATAAATGCACAAGGTAATGAGCATAAACTGTTATTTTATTGTCATTCTAGTTACTGGTCTGGGAAAAACAAAATACCAGAGACTAAAGATATAAAACCGGTTAAATTCCACCAAGTCTGGACTAATACCAAAAACCTCGTACCAATCAGCAGATCGTACAACCAAACTTGGATAACATCTATAAGTACAAATAAAGATGAGTCGTTTTCTATGTATAGGAAGGCCATTGACATGGGCTATGATGAACTACTAAGACAACATACAGAGGTAAACAGCAGAATCTTTATCATGACTAACTAAAAACTGTACAACTGTAGTATTCATTTAACATACTACATCAGACCTATAGTTCTTAGATTAACATCAGAATGATATCAGTTTTAGAAATCCAACTGTCTGTCACAATGATTATCCATTCAAGTATCGGTTCATTTCTGCTTCTAGTAAATGCAGTACCACAAATGTCTCGATACTATTGATAAGTGCCCAAACTACTACTAAAACTATCATTGTTAACTTCTGTAATATCTGAATCCCTGCTGCAAAAGTACCTTACCTTGAATAAATCTAATATCAGTAATGATCGTACTCCCTTTTTTAGATTTCGATTTAAAAATTGAACAGGGTTGTTTATACACTATAATCTATGATAAAAGGGGCAATTTTTCTTTTCCTTTAGTTTACGTTCCGTTTCTTGATGGGGCCGTGCCTTTAGCTCCTTCGCGTGGGTTTACATTTTACAACTAGTTCGATTTTACCGTGATTGCACCAAAGTTTCTGACTTCTATATCTATTCTATTGCAATCTATATCTTACTGGTAAACTTTTGCAGCAGGGATACAGATATCACAAGCCTCTCAAGACTTTTACAAAATTTTATTACTTACAAAGATTTATTACAAAAATACGGCTGCAAATGTAGAGTTTTTATACGCCAAAGGGTATCACATCCTACGTTCTATGGAAACATTACATATATAGCTTACAAATTTAAAGATGACCCCTTGAATCTCACTGTTCCGTTAAACGAACTTATCCACAAGGGATACAAGTTCGACGTTGTAGTCAAGACATTCAAACTTGTTTCTTTTGGTTCAAATATTAATAAACTGATCGCTTCATTTACACAAATATTAATACATTTGACATTGGATTCACCTTGTCTTTCTTCATGTTATTGACAACACAGTATTAAATCGTCAGACATACTGTTTCTTATGACATCTGTTGTTGGGAGGCTGCATGTTTTATCATCAGGAATCTCACCCCGAGCTTTCTTTCAGTAACTAATAGCTTTCATTAGAGATGTATCTTCATTTTGCATGTATTTTTGTTAAGTATATTCATTGTAATTAAGGTACTCTCTAGTCGGATTGGGTGACTTTCTGTTTAATGATTATAGTCCGTCTGTTACTCCTTCGTTGGGGGGTTGGAATTCCACTATACTAGTTTAACCGCACCACATGTCTCGTGTACCTGTCCAAAGTCAGGAATTGTGGTCATAGGTTTGTCTTTGTGTTTATTGTCCTGTTAAATGTACATTTTTGATAATATTCAAGTAGGAGCAGTATTACTTTGCACATACACGATTTTTTATTTGGGGCGATTTAGAGCTTTTAACAAATAGTGCTATTCCACCCTTATTGAAGGCCTTGTGGAGACCTCTGTTTTTCTCGTGGTTGAGTGCAGTCTCTCTGACATTTACCCCATATATTTTCATTTCCATATCTGTATTTTCATTATTAAAAATTACTGTAGCAATAATTCAGGAATAATAATCGACATACCAGTATTCAGTGTCGCAATTAAATCAGACCTAAGCGATAGAAAAAGGTAGGCTTTTTGGACCATTCTAAATTGTGAAAGTTTTTACTATATACATCTGTATTCCTTTATCTAAGTTGGATTAAAAAGTGTTTGAATAATTTTTAAACCAAAAGAAATCTTCCTAAATATATTGAGTTTCGCCAGTCTCGGGTAAAAGTATTGTGTGTTTGGTGTTTCTTTGACTTTTATCTATAGACTTTTATTTACAATTTTGAGGTTTAATGACCATCAATGAATTTTATAATTGTAGGCGTGGAGAAACATATGGAACAACGGACACATTAAAATCAGCGGAAACAATGAACTGTCTAAAAACATTAATGCGGCATTTTATAATATACTATCTTCTCTACCACAACAACAGAATAATCTTAATCCATTCATAGGACTCAGTCCAGGTGGGTCTTTTGATTGTTTTTTTTTTTTTTTTTTTTTTTGCAACATTCAAATTGCTTATTTTGAAAACTGTTTTCCGCTTTGCTCATTTCTTAATTTCTTTATAATAAATATTTTAATCTGAATTGATGACACGTTGATTTTACTCTTCCTTTGCACAATCTATAGGTGGATTATCACGTGGTGGAAAGATCAACCCAAATAAAACAGGAGGACCATCAAATGACTATGCTGGTCACGTTTTTTGGGATATGGACACATGGATAATGCCGCCAATAATGTTGTTTCATCCAGAACTTGCCCGTCTAATGATAGATTCCAGAATTAGAGTTCTCAATCAGGCAAGGCAAAACGCAAAATCGTCTGGATATTCTGGAGCCAGGTTTCCGTGGGAGCAGGCAGTAACTGGTATGCATAACTGGGCAATTTTTTAAAAGTATATGGCACCATGCAAGCCCGACAAATACAAGAATAACTTAATACTTTTAATTATGTAAAAGTTACTTATGCATGCAAAATTAGGCCAATGAAAATCAAAAGAATAAATCATTTTACTGTCAGCATAAAGAGGAAATTACCATGCGTTCTACAACAACAAAAAAGGAATCAGATATATCATTATAGTCATTTTCCGTTGTATGATATTATAAAAGAAAAAACCTTAATTCATTTTTGACCGAAAAATTGTTTTGAGCACTAGGTTCATGCCAATAATTTTTACCCAATTTAACAAATGTAGATCTCTGTTAGATACATATATATACTCCATGATATGTATCAGCCATCTATTACGACATTCAAGTTATTTTGCTGATTGCTTTGGACAAAAATGTCGTAACAACTATTAAAAATATCATTCCATACCACTCATACCCCTCAAATTTAAAAAAAAATATATGGTTGCTAAGTTTGTTTTTGGATGAATGTTAGTGGCGTTTACCTTTGACCTTGACTCATTTTGTAGACCATATAAAGCTGAACATATTTGAAAAGTTCTATTATCTACCGTTTTTAGGGTATTATACAAAAACCTTCATTTTTGACCTTACAAGTCCAGTGTAGAATACCCATGTGAAAGATCAAAAGAACATAGTTTAAAGAGACAAGACAAAATTGAAACAAACTAAAAAATAAAACGAAAACAAACAGCGCTTCACACAATATTTTTGGATCCAATGTTACAAATGTAGATATCTAATAATTTCAATTTTCCTCCATTAAATGTTATCATCTATCTATTATCTTTATCGAGTTAAAACGAAATCAAGGAAAAAATGCCGACATTGCCTTTAAATTTGACCATGACATATTCAAAACCAAAGTATCCGTAAGTTGTCTGCTGGTGGGCCCAGGTTTTAGCGACTTGCGGCGAACAGTTGATGGGGTGCGACAAATGTTTGAAGTGCAATAACTCCTATACGAACTCTTCCAATTTCTTCGACCGAAATAAAATTGATCAATGTCGCATGAATGGGCAGACAACTTTTTAACGAAAATTTCGACTAGTAAGGTAATATACGAATAGCACTCTGTTGCACGATACATAACGACATGTTGCAAAATGTTTCTGCCAAATCTTCTCGAAAGTCGGCGAAAGAAAAAAGACCTTAACATTTAGATGAACGTCCAAAAAGACATGTTTTGCAGGAGCGGAGACATGCCCGTGGGATTTGGCAGCAGAGTATCAGATACATGTCTCGGCTGATGTTTCGTATGCTTTAAGGCAGTTTATTTACGTATCCACTGAAGATGCCGCGTCAGAAATTTTGAACAAAGGTGGTGGAACTCTGGCTCTAGATGTCGCCAAGTTCTGGAACAGTCGACTGACCAAATCAAACGGAGACATATATAGTATAATAGGTACAAGATTTTTTCATACAAGAGTTTATTATCGAATTCAACAATTAAATTATTAATGTACGTTTCATGAACTGATCGAGTCTCTCACTTTTTAACAATTTTCGAAAAATCCCTTGAAGGAATCTTTACAAATCTTAGAAAATGAAATATAAAAAGATTCCGGTAACTTTTGTATATTTCGGATTTTTTATATATGTTCTTAGTTTTTTTCCACTCATCCAAAAAATTGGAAAATTTTGTCGTTTTCCATTGTAACAAATTTTGCTCACAGGATTTGTGAATTTTATAAAATTAAAAAGATTTTGATAGGTTTCATATCTATTGGCATATATTTATACGTAATGCCAGTAAAAATAAGCTTGGCAGTACCAAAAGGCAAAAAGTAAGACATTATCAGAACTTTAATTTTTCACAAAAATCAACAACATTTTAACAAGAGCACAGAACAAACAACAACAACTTGGATATTTTTAACACCCGATTCAGTTGCTGGTTAGATAGTTAAATCTCTTTCTAATTCCCCCTTTCAGATTTTAAAATTGCATTTAAAGAGAATTGCCAAAATGTGAGAGACTCAGTTCATGAAATTACAATTCATGATACATGTGATAATGATTTGAGGTTTACTGTTTTTTTTTTAATATTTTAACTGATTTTTGTTATCAGGTGTAGTTAATGGATTATAGTTTGGGATTTTTTGCTTGAGGTTTACTATTTGGTTGATATATTATATCTAACTGATTTGGAATTGCAAGTAACCATCATTGACCAGATTTGGAATCATGAAATGATTTTTTAAATTAAATGTTCTTTGGTAATTGCAGGTCTTATTAAAAACATTTTGATTTATAATGTGATACATCTATAGCTTTGTTCCTGTAGTGAATGTATATTACATGCATAATATCATCATTTAATTTACTTAAAACAGTATTCTTAAAACAAATTTTTGAACAGACTGTTTACAAAATAGTATAGATGTGGTCAACATAATATATCTGTTCAGTGAAACTCATTGTAAATTTTAATATTTCAGAAAGAGGGATCTCCAACTACTCCTTTGAAGTAAGTCACAATTTTAGTACAAAGTTTAGTGGTGCATGGTAGTACCTAGTAAGTAATTTTGCTAAGAATAATCATAATACGGTTGTTTCGAATCATTTCTATTCCGTCAACATTTTTGAATTTTTGTCTCCCAGACAAGGTGACTTCGCTTGAACATGTAAGGCATCGCACTTCAAATTCTATGCCCGGCAACTATAATTTGTATTTATTTTATTTGACATTTAATGCAAACACGTTCCTCAAATTACAAAAAATATGTTAACTGAATGAACTTCTTCGTTTTAAGATTGCAAAAGGATTTCTTTGATGTTTTACACATAAATCTGAAGTAACTGACACAAGCACCAGAAGCTGTCTGCCTAACATTTGGTCATAATGACGTGAAAAAGATGGAACCGGTCGACGGAATAGAAATGATTCGAAACAACCGTATTGGAAGTTTTTTTGCATTTTTATATCTTTATATATTTTTTATTCTTATCCTCTGAAACAGCTCAGCCAATTTGAATCAAAATTTGGTTTAATGGTCCTCTACTGAAATTATGTCTGGCAATAATGCCCACCTTCCAAGATAGCCGATATAACTAAAAAATAAAAAATGGTGTCAGTATGAAAAATCTTCTTGTCTGAAACAACTGAGCCAAACTTTGGTGGAATGGTCCTTACATGGTCTTCTACCAAAATTGTGTCTGGCATCCCCACTCATTTACCAAGATGACCGCCACAGAAAAACTAATTATAACATAGGACACTATGGGAAATTTACTTGAAAATATTCTTGTCTTCAGAACTAATGAGTCAATTGCAACCAAACTTTGGTGGAATGGTCCTTACGTGGTCTTCTATCAAAATTTTGTCCAGCATCCCCATCCACCAACATAGTTTAACATAGGACCCTATGGGAAATTCACTTGAAAACTACTGAGCCAATTGCAACCTAACTTTGGTGGAATGTTCCTTACATGATCCTCTACTAAAATTATGTCCAGCATCCACACTCACCAATGAAGATGGCCACCACAGCCAAACTTATTTAAACATAGGACCTTATGGGAAATTCACTTAAAAATCTACTGGTCTGAAACTATGCAAGCCAGTTACAACCAAACTTTGGTAGATTGGTCCCTCCTCAGGCCTCCTGTACCAAATTTGTCTCTGGCATTCATGCTTACCAACCGAGATAAGCTGAACTTAGTTTGACATAGGACCCTACAGGCAATTCACCTGAAACAACTGAGCCAATTGCAACCAAACTTTGATGGAATGGTTCTTACATGGTCTTCTAACAAAATTGTGTCTGGCATCCCCATCTATCAACCAGTATGGCAACTGTGGAATTTTGTATAGGAAATTCACTTGAAAATCTTCTCGTCTGAAACTACTGAGCCAGTTTTAACCAAACTTTGGTGGAATGGTCCTTGCAGGGTCTTCTACCAAAATGTGTCCAGCAGCCCTGCCTGACTGCCAAGAAAATTACCACAATTGGACTAAGTTAAGCAAAGGACCCTATAGGAAAGTTTGTTGGAATTTGCTTAGCTTGCCTTATGTTTTAATAAACTTACTCACATTAATTGTAGTCCTATTAAGATTAACTTTTTTATTCAAATTAAATTTTTCTATGTTATAATTAAAATTCTTATTAATAATAATTAGCTTTAATTAAATAAAATTTTCTGGGGGCATTTTTCCTCCGGGGGAAATTTTCATAGGGGCAAATGTACTAGGGGGAAAAATTTTCATGGGAGCAATTATCCTATGGGAGCAATGGGGGAGGGCAGTTGTCCTGTCCCATACTCAGTCATTAGTGGAGCACATTACATATTGAATATTTGTCTTACAATTAGTTATTATTACTTAAGTCATATTAGTTTTGTAAATTTTTTACATATAAATAATAAGTTATTTTACAGACCAGGTCCAGTGTCGACAGTAGCATCACCAGTGACTAGTCCTGTAACATCAAGTATAGATGCACCAGGTATGTGATATCTGCCGGATATTGTTGTTTAGGTTGATCTCAGCTTTAAATCCTAAAATGAGTTTACTAATTTATTTTTTTGCAGAAAAATTAAGATCTGGCAATTCAACTGAACTACTGGCACAGGGCCAATTATAATGGTGTACCAGTTATCACCTTGATGTGTTTTAAATTAGTTACATCACCCTGACAACCACATTTTTTGTGTGTTTTAAGTTCAAACTATCCAAAGCAGGAAAAATTTGTGACTTGTAGTGGTAAATTATGCACATGATGGCAATAATTTGTATAGTCCATTTGACAGCTATGAAAATTGGAAAATAATTTATTAAAATTCAGAATAATCCTCAATTTCAGGAAGAAGTTCACGTTTATAGTCCTTTTCGAAAACATATTTCCGGAAGTCCGAGTTTTGTTTAAAAATTAAGATTTTGTAAGAGTTGTTCCCCTTTATGGGTAGTGCATCACATTGACGTAAGAATGAGCAAGGGGAAAAACCCGACTTTCCCCTGTACTTAATCTTAAAGCATTTGCTTTCGACGACTGCCAAAAGTAGTTAAGTTATTAACGCTCCA
>JARWCS010343026.1:0-11451 GCA_034783895.1 Geukensia demissa | reverse complement strand
CATTACTGCCTTAAAACTAAGAATATAGCATAGCGGTTAGGCAGTATCTTTTGACAAAGGTGACCAGGTGAGCGATTTAGGCTCTCTAGAGCCTCTAGTTGTTATTACAATCAGCGAATACATCAAGAGTATATTGACCCCATAATTGGTTAAAGAAATAAATATATGTATCCCACACTTACCAGTGGTCGAAATCAAATATTTTACTGTAAGTATCAGCGATTTGATTCTGATCACTATAGATAGGCACCCAATCCACTTCTAAAGAAATGCCGTGTCTTAAAGAAAATTTAAATATGTCAATAGCTAGGTCTTGTAATTCTGACATCATACTGCCGAAATTTGTAATTTTAACCACTTTTTGGTTATCTGTGAACACTTTAACACAACGAATTTTGAATGAATGAACCAAAGATGTGAGGGTAATAAAGACGGCTTGTAATTCCCCAAAAGTAGAACTCTAAACGGCTTCCTCGTCTGACCACATTTTGTTTACGACCTGATGTACGGTTTCAACTGTAAAAACGCCACAAGGGTAACTACTGCCGTCAATGTAAACTATTTACTCCGGTGAAAACCTCTGCTCAAAGAATTTTTTCCTGGGTAAAAATAGAATATTTTCAGACCAAAATGTCAATTCCTAGAGAGCTTTTGGGGTTAAAAATGTTTCCCAATAACTACTAAAGGCAATTATCATCATCAAGTTTCTACTCATGATCCTGCAAATGTTGCCAAGACTTGGCATAAATGAAATTATTTTGCCCACAATCTTAGCTCGACGTCTAGGCGTTAAAGAATTACAAGGGAGAGCATTTAGTCCTTTTTGAAAGCGAGCTATTTTTTCAAGTAGAATTACCTAAATCCCATTCAAAACCCAGCCAGTTTAACTTTTGGGTAGCCTCCCAAACACTCTTCTTCTCGTTTACAAAAAACAGCTAATTTAAAATCTTGTCTTAACATCTCGGATAAATTTTTGCAAGACTGAAAGTCCGACTCGATTCCCAAGCCGTCATCTAAACATAAAATAACTCTACGACCTGTGGAACGTCAGTGCTTGACCATAGGGCGAAGAACTTTCGAAAATACGTTTGCCGCTGTAGATTATCCACAAGGACGAGCAGAAAATTTCAAATTTCCAGGAAAATCCTTAATTTGTTTGATGGTTTTGGTGATACCCACTAGGTCTTAAATCTAGTATCAACCTCTTTTACCTGAAGCGTTAACTGAAACGGTCAATGGATTAACCTTAAAAAGAATGTGATTTTTGCATTCAATAACTGCTCCCGTTTGTAAAAGCTTGACTATTGCGCCCTCTACAAATTCCACATGACTTAAAGCTGAAATGTTATTACGGAGTTTAATCTAGCTGAAGTACATGTAGGATTTGTGAAAAAGGGTATTACATAACCGCTAGAAATCCCGTTTAAAACAAAACTATTTGCTTTTAATGTGGCTTTCCAAAACCAAAATTATTATAAAGACTTCCAACAAAAAATAACTATTTTTAACGTTTTGCGATGACTCGTAATTTTTCTCTATTAAATTGTAAAAATTGGTACTTAGCAGTTTCACTGCTGCAGCTTTCCAGGGTGATACTTGACTCTTTTCCTTGGACGCTTATGGGCCCAGTGACCCTCTGCCTTGCAGAAGTAACAACTTGTTTCTTCTTTTTTCCCTCCGAAGTATTCAGCTGAGCTGTAGACGTTTCGACTGCCTGATGAACTCATAAGTCTATGTGATTCTTCTGTATATGCGCTGCTGGGAGGACGAAAAAGAGCCTTATCAAGATCTGCATTTCTGTAATACGGGTTGTAACGATTTTTCTGTTGTGATATCTCCTTGCGATTTAGCTAAATGCGATACTCAGCTTGTTTTAGCCTGGTGACTTCCTCTGATTTTCAGTTAAAGGATCATCTACAATTTCCTCCATTACGTCCCATCCGTATTTGTCTGCGATCCGAATCAACTTGTTCCTTTCTTTAAGAGCCTTTTAATTTTTTTTTTCAAAACTTGTACAGCTGCAATGGTGGAACCGCGTCCTAAATAATCCTTAAGAGGAATTCGAAGATACCAAAGGGGCAGACAGAAATCGTTAAGTCGGAAGACAGACAAGACCATGGCCAACACAATGAAACGAAAGACAAAAATAGAAAGCAACACTACACTGAAAACTAAAGCTTCCGATCTCTTCTAAACACGAAGCGTTGAACACGTGTTGTCTTCCATTACCTTCGAATTTGAATTTCGGGGCGTTTGATGATGACTTAATTACTTTTTGTACTGAACTTGCACCAATCTTGTTATCTTTTTCAGCCAATATTTCTTTTTATGTCTTACCAGTGCGAAAACACATAGCAAATGCACCCTCGAAAGAAAATGCAAGGCCATTACCTGGGTCGGCTCGAATGGAATCGTGCGAAGCCTTATCAAAAGTTTCGAGAAAATCTTCTACGTCACTCATGATAATGTTGAAGTGTATATTTTATTATTTGGTCTATGAATGTAACTAGAAATTGATTTGGTTTGACTGATTTTCCAATTTTTTGCCCTTAGCGTGCCTGATAACGGTAAATTCAAAAAGCGCTTAAAAACTCCGTAGGATGTGGATCGTGTCTCTCTGTCATATAGTCCGTATTCTTTCTTTTAAATCCAACAATTTTTAACTTTTGAAATTATTTTCCAATATTGATACACTAAATGAATTTAATTAATTAATTTCACTATATTTTATGAAGCCTGAAGTCTAAGATACTAATATTGTCTGTCAAAGCAAGTTACCCTTATCGTCGGTAACACACAATATACAATAACGCACAATTTTGACATATTTATTGTTATTATTATTGTTTTTCAGAAAAGACCCCTTGTATTTGAAGGAAAGCGCTTTCTGCGCAGTTTAATTTATTATTGATTTTGTAGGGGTGAAAATTTGGAATGGGTTGCCGTCTGTCCGATCCTTTTTGTAATTTACTAGCTTAAATAAAATTATGCTTTTGATTGTGTGGCCGGATATTCAAAAGAATCCATGTCGCCTCTAATGGCAGTATTTGATCTTTCTGCGGAAAGGTGTGGGACTTATGTTCGTTTAAGGGGGTACTCTACACCATCAATAAAATAAATTCCACTTGTTTAATTTTCTTTATATTTTGTTTAGACATTTACTTTGATGAAAGAAGGAAAACATGAAAATTTCAAGAAATTTGAACCACACATTTCTCTGGAATTATTTCAATAGATACATAGTAATTTCATTATCAAAAAGTTTGGTCAGTCAGATGCTTTAACTTATATATCAAATGATATATGATTAAAACGTTTAGATGATTTTATAGAGTTATTTCCCTTAGGTGTATGGTACCCCCTTAAGATGACCTAAGAGAGACATTTTAGATGAAGAAGAGCAATAACTGCTCTATTCACTTGCATTTTTTACATTTATTTCAACTTTCTTATATCAATTAGTCTAGCTACCATGTAAATAAATTCATTATAAAAAATGAACATGTAAAAAACATTAAACACAAAGACAAACCAAGGACCACAATTCCTGGCTTAGGAAAGGCACATGAGACATGTCTTGTGGTTGAACGAGTTGAGTGGGTACCCAACCCTCCCCACAACATGTGGTCAAAGGAAGAATCGAAGAAAGCAAACAGAAACAAAATAAAACAGAAATTCACCAAATCCGATTAGAGAGTACACACATAGGCAGAAGAATTTATTTTGAGGAAAAATTACTGTAAAACATGGTCTGTTTTGCAGGTTATGTCCTTGAAAGGTTATTTGCATTTGTATCGACAGTTTGATTACTATTTTCTACATCCAAAGTTTAAAAACCAGAAACCAGTACAAGTTAGCTGCATGTATATATGTAGACACATTTTCTTTTTCAGATGACGATGGTTGTTTATGCAGGCCTTCTTGTCTTGATAACGAATATGAGGATACAAATGGAAATTGTTGTGACGGAACAAAGTGTTGTCGCGCCTGCGTGTGTAAGTAAATTTTGTCTCACGATAAAATATTCTTTTGGTGTATTCTTCTTTTGTACGTCGTGCATTCCAAATTAAAATCACCGTAAACACAAACGTGAACAGTGGATGATGTATCTAAAGAACACCAATAAAGTGACATGTAAATATTGATAACAAGATGTCATTTCTGATATTGGTCCTTATATAATATCCCGCGACTCCCATATTAGACCGTGGCGCTAGTCATAATTTAGGGATAATATCGATCGAGGGATGGTTTATCTGCTATAAATAAAACATGAAATAAGTATACATAAATAATTTGGGAATATTTCTTTCATAGTCGTTATGAATTACCGTGAAGTTAGCCCGCAATTCCGTTTGGAAGTTAGCCCGCAATTCGCCAGCCCGCCATTCCGTTCGGTAAGTCACCTTGGGTAATCCAAACATAAACTTTTGAAATGAACAAATAAAAGATTTACTCACGATATATGTCCAGATCTCGAAAATATTGTCCCCCAAACACACACGGACGACATTTCTTGCTGAAGAAATTTTTTTTTATTTGTTGTTTATATGTTTTTGGTATATTTGGTGGTTTTTGTAAAGGATTCTTATATCCGCAAAGTATATCACAAGATTAATTTTTGGATACAACCGATTAAGTGCCATCATCTTATAATAATTTTTTATTATGACTTTTGAAATGAGGCATCAATCTTTTGTTACAAATAATAATATATATTCTTGTCATTATATTTGACATTCCCACTTGTTGAAAATGACTATTCTAGGCAAATTTAGCTGTTTTTTGTGCATAATCCGAATTTCTACCGTATAAAAAATCGATTTTTTGAATTTTATACTAGTGCAACGGGTTTGTAGTTCAAGTCTTATCACAATATATCGATATACCTATTTATAGGTAACACACCTATACCAAATGACATAGCGAAATTCAACATTTATTCAGAATCGAAAAGCTTGTATATTGGTAATTTTGTATTTTCTATTTTTAATGACATTAAATATGCAGATAAAGTATATAAAGTTTTTAATAACTTTTGTAAAAAATGGTGTACAAATTGAGGTCTACAGAGGTTCCGAAAGATGGTACCCCCATATATGGGCTATATATGAGAAGACATATTTTTTCAGTTAGCCTAGCTACTATAGCAGGAATTTACCCCCTTAGCAGGTGGTCTTAGATGTCCGCTTTCCGAAGAGCCCTCTTCCTAAAAAATGGTGTACTCTGGAGAGGTTCAGAAACATGGTACCCCCATATATGAGCTATATATGAGCAGACAACCTCTCTAGACCCCAATTTGTACACCATTTTTTAGAAAGAAGGCTCGTTGGAAAGAGGACATCTAGGACTACCTTAGAATACCTAGAGCTAAGGGGGTAAATTCCTGCTATAGTAGCTAGGCCAACTTAAAAATATGTCTTCTCATATATAGGGGTACCACTTTTTCAGATATTTATAGATTTGGGATTTCCAAAAAATTTTTGCTGGGAAACTCCCCTAGAAATTTGTACGAAACTGTGTCCCTCATTGTGCTATTAAAACTTTATATACTTTATCTGCATATTTAATGTCATTAAAAAATAGAAAATACAAAATTACCAATATACAAGCTTTTCGATTTTGAATAAATGTTGAATTTCGCTATGTCATTTGGTAGAGGTGTGTTAACCTATATACAGGTATATCGATATATTGCGATAAGGCTTGAACTACAAACCTGTTGCACCAGTATAAAATCAGAAAATCGATTTTTTTATACGGTAAAAATTCAGACTATGCACAAAAAACAGCTAAATTTGCCCAAAATATTCATTTTCAATAAGTGACAATGGTAAGTCAAAAATAATGACAAGAATATATATTATTATGTGTATGACAAGGTCGATGCCTCATATCAAAAGACATGATAATTTCATAATACAAAAAGTTAATTTAAGATGGTGATACTTACTCGGATTTATCCAAAATTAATCTTGTGATGTACTTTGTGGATATTGGAATCCTTTACAAAAACCACCAAATATACAAACAAACATATACAACAAATAAATAAATAAATTCTCCTTCAGCACAAAATGTTGTCCGTGTGTGTTGGGGTGGAAAATCTGGATAGATATCGGGAGTAAAACTGTTATTTGTTCATTTCAAAAGTTAATGTTTGGATTACCCAAGGTGACTTACCGAACGGAATTGCAGGCTGGCGAATTGCGGGCAAACTTTCAAATGAATTTTTCATCCGAGAATTGCGGGCTAACTTCACAGAAGTTCATTATGAAGGTGATTTACTGGTCTAGATTTGTTTTTGCATGTGGTAGAAATGCAGTCACTATGACATTTATCCCATATCTTTTCGTTTATGTGGTTCGCACAAGATGGGTAAATAATAGATGATAAGTTGCTGTCTGTTTATCACACATTTCACCTTATCAATTTTGGCAAGTACACCGACACGATCCCAACAAGTTTTTAGTATTTAAAAAGATATTTTAAACCGTTTTCGACTATATATACTGTTTTCTTACAAATCTTATTTATCAACTGGTTACCTTGCAAAAGCCAAAAAACAAAACAAAACAAAAATAACTGACCACATAAGTCATGTAAGTGTAAGATATCCGATACTCTTAACGTTTAAGGATTCCTGAACAAACAGACTTGTTGGTACATGTATACAACTACCAGGAGACAGCCTAACTTTCTCCTTAAAATTTATAATCGGTATCATAAATTGGTTGATAACTATATAACAGGTTATTACTTATAAATAAAGTCGGCCTCTTCTGGAATTGACGTAAATCTAGATTGTAGGTTATGGATTCCATGACGGGTGCGGCGCACGAGACAGGAATAAAAAGTGTGGGAGATTGAAGGACAAACATCCTACGTCTCGTGCGACGAGTTACTTCCTTATCCTGCACGTTACAGGGAAAGTTTATTAAAACGTTCACTTACTTGTTTGACATATGTTAAAGGTACCTCTACATCTAAAGCTTTACTGGTTTTGGGGTGTGTTTTTCTGTTGTGCATCATTTCCTTTGGTTCTCAAATTTGCCATGTTTTACTTGTCCTTCATGGTTGGCTATGAGGATTCGCCTCACTTCCTGTTGTATATAATCAGTTTAGTTTCCAATGAACGTCATCTTCTCTGTATTACATGTATTAATATGAATTAATTATGCTTTCTTTATATATAAAAGCAACAGACGTTTGTGGGGAAGGCGGACAATGCATGGAAACTTGTGGAGAAGATTATCCAGTTGACAACGGTCCATGCTGTAGTGGACTGCGATGCTGTCTAACGTGTGGTAAGATAAACGTGACTTTAAGAAATTCGAACAGGAGCACGAGTGGTTCAGTAACAGATATTTATTTTAAAACATATCAAGATAATTTGTAGATTCTAAAACTGGGTCGTCTAATCTTCGAAAAACTCTCTCAATAATTACATTTCGTGGATTGTTGTTTCTATTTATCGTTTTCTAAATCTGAATAATTTTTCATATTTAATTAAAATATTAAAATACTTTTTTAATGAAAACTGGTTTCTGCATTAATTATATAATAGTTACATGTAAAGAGGGCTTTATCGAGATATATAGACTGCCAAAGGGACCAGAGTATGGACCGTAACATAAATATGGCCCGAGCCGCAAACGAGGGCGATATCTATGTTAAGGTCCATACTCATGGCCCGAGGGCAGTCTATATATCTTGATCATTGTCCTCTTTATAAGTAACTATTGTGTTTATTTCATTGAAGATCTATGAAAGTACTAGGCAAGTTTACAGAGACAAATGTCTCTGGATTATAATATTTGTTTAAATCATAATTATTGTTATTTTTTCCATATTTAGATTTTTATTAAATATTTTTTATCATTAAATGTTTCTTGATATAAAATCATATGATAATATTGTGTCCAGTTGTGTATTTTGAGTTTCGTATTTATATACAAAACAATATTGTATAGTTTCAATAATAAATGTGTTTTTGTTAGATTTTATAGGCTTAATTGCCTTAAGAAATAAACAATATTTAAATAATTTTATTTATATTTTAATTAATTTAACAATGACACAACATCTTTAACACTAGACATAACCCTATTACATTTTAAAAAAGTTACGGTACATTGTAGTTCACGCAAAGCTGAGCTGGCATTATCACGATAACGGTCATGATATTGCCCGGCAATATCACGATATTGACTGGTAGCTCTTTATACGGCAAAATAAAGACTGACACGTGACCATGTTTACTACAATGAAAATGTCTACATGTATTTCATATCTGGTATGAAATAATCTTCAATAGCACACGTACAGGCAAAAACAAAAAGGCCATACAGAAAACTTAATCAAAACAACCGACCCCTAAGTATTTCAAACCGTATATTCTGAGATATACTTGATTTGGCTATCACTAAAATAGTATAGGGAGTTTTATTTATATTTTATATAACATACTTCTGTTTAAAACCTGTTTTGGTAAAAAAAAAGTGTCAAGGTTATAAGTCAAGGACTATTTGAATTTCTGGGAGGAGCCTGGGATTTAAAAAAAAAAATTTTGACCTTGATTTTTGTCCAAAACAATAACCTGGGCAGCATCTGGGGTGAAAAAAAATATTCTGACCCATAGCCTGGCCATTAGAATTAAAATGAATTTTCCAAAGAAATATTCTTGCATAAACTACTAGTATACATGAAAAAAAATAATCTGGCCGGCATACAAATCCCACCCCCGATGAGATCAAATGGTACATGGCTTACTGAGGTTTCTTGCGAGATCTCTTAAAAATAACTACCAAAAATAAATCTGTCATTACAATTATATTGCATATATGAGGCCAAAATATCTAGAATTATTCTATTATGTTTTAGATTTTTGTTCGAATAACAACGGTGATTGTGTGCCTGAAACCGAAGACTGTCCATTAGAAAAGAATTTTACTGTTGGCCAGTGTTGTGATAATCAGAAATGCTGTGCAGGTATGAAAGTACTGAAAATGTTTAATTTTCATCGGGGAAATAACGTTAGCTCTGATTTTTGTGAGTTAAAACAATTTTCAGACTGTGGTCCATTTCTAATTCAAAGGTTAAATTATACACAAAAGAGTTTCAAATTTTAAAAATATGGGATTTAGAAGACAACAATGGTCCTAACCTTTTACTGTAAACCGCAGAAAGTTAAGATTATTAAGTCTAATGGCACATAAGTTGGACTAATTTTTTGACAACCTTGTTATTTAGATATAGAAAAACGAGATGTGATATGATTGTCTATGAGACAGCCATCCAAAACCTGTTAATCACAAACTTCAACAGGTTGACATAATGCCTTAAATAATGGACACATTTCCACACTCTACGGCAAGCTGTCATATGCCCCTAAATTGAAATGTGACGATATTCAAATTAACAACTTTCGGTCACATAAAGTATGTTGCTTGGTACAACATGTTTGTGAAGACTTAACTGTCCCACTATTTCTAGTTCTTTGGATTTTTAGTGATAAAAATAGGCACGAGCGAGCGAAATTTCTAACTTATTTTTTTTCTTGCAATGGCAAAATATTGGAGCGCAACCTCAAAAACTGATGCGAAAACAACAGTTTAAAGTTTTTTCCTTTCTTTTTGTATTTTTTAGGAGCGAGTGAGAAAATTTTAAACTTTAATACTAAAAAATAACGATGAAAATTTCTAAAAAATGAAAAAAAAATAGAGCGAGTAAAGTTTTTAAAAAATTTTGAACCCATAATATTAGGAGCGAGCAAATTCGAAGAACTATTAATTAATTTGGAGTGGCCTAATAGCCAAAAAGAAAACAAGGCATTGTTCAACAGTCAACAACACTACCAAAAACGGAAATGTATCCTAAACTTGCATATACTTCTAAAAAAGAGATTAAAAAAGTTCCAATTTTAATTTTTTGACAAATTCTAAGCATCAATTAGGTTTATTCAACAATGTTTCAAAAGAATTGCACATATTTTGCAAAAATGTTGGATTCTACTTTGGGATTATATTAAAATTTGCAATATCTTTAATATCCATGCTCAGATTTTTATCCAGACAAATATCAAGAGTTTTAGGACCATTTGACCTTTTAAGACCTCATTCCATATATGGTAGTAATCCTGACTGTTTAATATGAGCATTAAATTCATAATATCTTAATGATATTTGCTAACCACGGTCCGTGATAAATGATAGGTCATTTTCACAGTTGATAGAACATTCATTTGCTTATAGGACGTTAATAAGTTTCAATCTCCAGTTTATAGTGTAGTTTCAAACCCAGTAAAGTTTATGTTTTAGACATTTTTGTATATGAAGTATTTGCCTATACCAATTTGCCTTGAATTAATACGAATATATATGTTGATTCAGTCAAAGTTTTCACAATGCAGACGTATTTGCATATTGCTTATCCCATTGGCCCAATATACTTGCTGTTTTAGAAATCTTACCTCATATGAGACAACATTCAAAACTAAAAAGCATATTGCACTTACAAATACTCGAGTAATACCACTAGTACTATCCTCGATGTTAAATGAATGCGCAGTGAATTATCAACAATACTGAATTGTCAATGGTACCAGTTTTATATGATGTTTCTCCTCCTAATTCATTCTTATATTTGTACTCTTATAATGTATTCCGTGTATAGATTTAAGACAACACCATTGTTAAAAGGTCTTTTAAAACAAGTTTTGTACATCTGTACCTGAATTTGCGATCGTCTTAATGAAAGAAAATGTGGAGCAGTTCTTGTGTCTGTTTTTTATTTAAGATTGGGAAATATTGCTTTCTTTAAGAATTTATATACTAGACAAAAACAGAAACGTTACACACCTTAAACTTCATCTTATTAAATTCATACGCTTTTCTAGAAAAATTCTTTCCAAACATTTTAATCTTTTAATCTTCATGCTATTATGAATACAAATAAAGCAGTTAAAAAATTCAAACACACAAATAAAGTAGTTAAGGCCAAAGTTGTGTTTTTCTTTGTTTTGCGTCTGCGTGCGGGTAGATTTTGAGACTTTCGTCCAAAACCCCATCTCCCTTCAATATCTATCTTTCTCTTTTGATTCAAGTATTTTATCTTTTTTTGCATGAGCTGATATCTGAAGTTTATAACGAGACTTGTAAGTTAATCACCAAGTGATAAAGCAGGAACCCGCATTTGATTGGCCTATCATATGATTGGATAAATGTTTGTGACATTTCTATTAGTCGGTCTGTAAAGTCTTGCTCTGCGAGATCCTCGTTAACTCCGCACATATATTTCAACAAAAAAGGGCAAAATAACATTAGCCATAAGAGAAGCAGATTTCACAACTCGTAGGAGCTGTATATCGTTTATCAACTCTCGTTATTTGATTTCAAAATAATAATAAACGCGCCAGTGGCTCGTTTAGAATTTATTTTGAAATTGAATAAA
>JARWCS010342996.1:0-11453 GCA_034783895.1 Geukensia demissa | reverse complement strand
ATTACGAAACTTCCATGATGCTCTATAGCAAATATTAACTAGATAACATTGAGATGGAAACCATCACTAAGGACCCCGCCATAGCCTTAATAAAGTAAATTATAAGGGTCCCATGAAAAACCCTAAGTTTGGGACCTTGAGCTTTGAAGAACAAAAACTATTTTGGTAAATGACACACCTTCTAATAGTGGTTAGCAAATCATGCAGAGTCTCATCCCTCTTCAGTAATTGGTTACAAAGTTCTGGAGCGGACACGAATGTGTTTCGGACGAACAGACGGACAGAGTGATTAATATAGCACGTCTGCCACATAGTGGCGATGGCCTAATTAATTTGGCCAAGTGGTTTCAGAGAAGAAGACTTTAAATATATAAGCCAATCAGAAACAAGAATCGTTTATTGCAGCCATGTTTAGTTTCGGATCAAGATGAAACGTAGAAACTTCATAAATGACTTTCCATGGATGTTCCATACTAAATATAAATCTATTTGGCCAAGTGGTTTCATAGGAGAAGATTTGTAATGTATAAGCCAAACAGAAACAAAAATCATCCATGCTGGCCATTTTTTTCGTCTAATCAGGACAAAATGAGGAGACTTTTAAATAACCTTTCAAAGATGCTCTATACCAACAAGACCAAATATTAATCAATTTTGCATAGTAGTTTCAGGAGAGGATTTTTTAATGTATCAGCCAATCAGAAACAAGAATCCTCAGTGGCGGGCATTTTTCTTATCTGATCAGGATGAAACGAGGAAACTTTGTAAGAAAGACCTTCCATAGATGCTTCCTGTAAAGTTTGGTTACATATGGCCTAACGGTTTCAGAGGAAAAGATGAAAATGTAAAAGTTAACAGATGACACACACCAAGTGATGACAAAAGCTCACATGGCCTTCCGGCAGGTGTGAAAGCTAAAAATGGTAAAATTTTAAAAAATGCTGAAAAATGCTCAGGGTCAGCTTTTGTCGCATTTTTCAAAAGCAATCACTGACGAAAAACCTCATCAAAATCGGATGAAAAATAAAATTGTACTGCCAAATTGCATTTTTCTTTGACTTTTACCACTTTTATCTTTAAAACTGTTAAAGATTGCGAAAATCTGTTGACATACTACCGAAAACACTGAATGAGATGAATCTAAAGGAAAACTCCATCAAAATTGGATAAAAAATAAAATTCTTCATCCCTGCCAAGACTGCCAGACAAATTCATATTTTTGTACTCATTTATACCAAAAACAGAAAAAATGCTTGTGGCAGCTTTTGTTGCATTTCTCATTAGGAATCATTAAGAAAAATCCCCTATCAATATCCGATGAAAAATTTAAAAGTGGTAATTTTTTACCCCTTATATCTCAGTAACGGTAAGAGATGGGTCATGGCCCAAAGGGTTCATTTTATAAACTTTCTCATTGAGAATAAAACAAAAGAAACCCCATCAAAACAAGATAAAAACTTACATTTAAATACATGTTTTTTATTATTTGAGATTTTATAAGCAATAAAATATTATTTATTGTAGATCACGAACCTGATAGTTTTGCTCTTTTTGTTTTTGTAGGAGTACATTCTGTGTCAAACTCCAAGCAAACCTTTGCTGCACTGTCAACACTGTTAGCTGAGGACATCATCAAAATATCACTGTATCCATTCCAAACTTCACAACGACCTGAAAACAACACCAGAAAGAATGAAGAAAAAGTATACCAATTCTCACCATTTCAAATTTAACTTTCAACTTGTTCATCATGTTATTAGGCCTAAAATAAAATATTGTTTGTTTGCTGTTTACCGACCGACACTGAAAAATCGGCCCCATCAAAATTTTATTGTCCATATTTCATGTGTATTTTTAAAATATTTCTTTTTATTCGATCCAGATATTCCTGTTACTGCCGGTATCGTTTTGTGATTAGATCGATATCAGTTTTATGTTTTTGGTGTGTATTTATTATTTTTTCTGCAAACCTTCATCACTGTTGATAAAATAAAATATTTTTCCTACCTACCGACCCTACACTCTGGGAGTACAGTCGGAAACAGCAAACAAACATATTTTTTAGACAGGCCCCACATCTCTGCATATTATAACCCACTGTTCAATCCCATATTACACTGTACAATAGTTTTATTGTAATTCATAGCAATATGTTCAAAGTTATTGCAATTGCCCTTAAGACTCCAGAAATATACAGATAGCAGGGTCATTAAAAAAAATAAATAGGGAGTATTCCATACCATTGGTGGAATTATCTTTCAAGCTCCACATATTTCTTGTACCTAATCAATTACTGTTATATATGATTTTTAGAAATTTTCCCACAAGTAATGGTTCTGAGAGACTTTCAGGAATTTATAAAAGTTGGAATTGAAGTTCCAAATGATGATTTTACCTGTTCACACAGAAGAACTGTTCTGTTCCATAATTAAAACCCACAAAACCAAGAATAAAGACCAGAACAGGCTTTCCATATTATAATCTGGCAACCCCCAATGAGCAGAACTTCCCTATCAACCACCTGGGGCTAGGTCAGATCTGTGGGTTGACCCCTGGAGACTGCGCTGGTGCCAAAGTCTGATTTTAGAAGTTTAATCCATCTTCATGAAGCAATTAGAGACCTAATGTGAGTTTGTTTCCCTTAGAGATAGATTTGGCTGTACTTTCACCGTGGAGAATGAAAGACAGTCTGTCACATGATACAAGTATTCTTCTTTATTGATACTATGTACTTATTAATTTTAGATGATGAAACCAGGGTAATACTTGAAGAGATACCTGGTATACCAGGGTCTGATTATATTAATGCTAACTTTATACTGGTAAGTCATCATATCAATACATTGCATTACACTCCTCCCCGTTTTCTCACTAATACCAGGTATTCATTGGTCTGATTATATCAATGTTAATTTTATACTGTTGTCATAATATCCATACATTTCACTGCACTTCTTTCCACTTCTTTCCAAGATGTCACAGAATTAAGATATATATTGGTTTGATTTTATTAATGCTAACTGTATATTGATATGTCAACAATTCAGTATACTACATAGTCAAATGTGCCATACATGAATTTCATGCATATCATTTTTACATGAATTACATATGAATTTTTGTGAAAATTTGATATGTCATTTTGACATGAATACACATAAAATCCATGTGAAATTTTTCTGTGATTTTCACATTTACGGTAAATATTTTGGTGCAAATTTGATGCAAAAATTTTTCGTGTTGAATTCTTGTTATTACAACATGATATTTCATGCAAATAATAAATTATTGTAGAAAAAAAATGTTGCAAATTTCACACTACATGTGAAAAATAATTCATGCAAATTTGACAAGAAATGACATGAAAATTTTTGCCATTTTTTTTGGACGAATTACATATGCTTCTTGATTTGTTGTAATTTCCTGCCAAAATAGTGTCATGAAATATATGTCAATTTCAAATGATTTTATGCATGGCACATTTGGCTGTGAATACATTACACTCCCCCCTCATGAAGTTACAGAAACCAAGTATACCTGGGTCTGATTATATCAATGCTCACTTTATACTGGTAAGTCATTAGATCAAGATATTACACTACACTCCCCCTTTTAATGTTCTTGTTTTCTGTCATGTTGGATGCTTTAAGTCGTCAGAGAAATACTATGCATCCCATTCCTCCACATTATGTCACAGAAATTGGGTACACCAAGAAATGATTAAAATCTTTTTTCAACTTAGTATTGGTAGAAGTAATTTATTACAATTGGTACATGATTAGATGTTTAATTAAAAAATAGACCCTTTAATTGCCATATAAAATTTTATTCAAAAATATTAATATATTGTAATTTGAATGAAATTAAGTTAGTATAGCTATTATTTGATCCAACTTTTCAGTGGTTCCTAGAAATATTGTTTTCATAATTGCCTTTATTACACTGTAGTTCAATGATGCTGAGATCGAGAAGTCCCTTTGTTTCTTAAATAAAATGATGAAAAACTAATTTTTGCAGGATGCCCATCAAAGAGAGGGTTATATTGCATCACAGGGTCCACTTCCTCACACCCTGGAAGATTTTTGGAGGATGATAGACCAGTACAAGGTGAAGGTTGTTATGATGGCATGTAAGGAAGTGGAGGCAGGAAAGGTATATACTTCAGATGTCCGGTTATGACTGGATATCAAGTGGTTTTTGTGGTTTCAGTTAAACAATGACATTTATTATGAAACAATATACATAATTATTATTGTATCATCACTAGATAGAACATTACGTCACAATGAGTTTCAGGATCCTCAATAGAACATTGTCCAAACCTTGAAAATAAGTGAATCACTGAGTAACTTAGGGCCTGTTAACACTAGGCTTAACTTAATCCAGATCAACTTAAGCCAGTTCACAGGTAACCTGTTGCCTTTACACTAGTGTTTGGGTTGTGGCTTAACTTAATCTGGATTAAAATTGAAATGCAGAAATCAAAAGACCATAAGTAACGTTACTAATTAAGACGTCAGATTTAATCCACATTTGCATTACACTACAGTTTGATCTGGATTAATCCGGATAAACTTAAATCGGATTAAGTAAATCCGGATTTAATTTAAACTAGTGTGAACGCAATGTGACTCAATCCACATTTACCTGAGTTAATCTGGATTAACTTTTATAATGTGAACAGGTCCTAAGAAGCACGTATATGAGATATACTGTTTCAAAGAGGGATATTAAAACAATCATTTGAAAATTTGAACGAGGGGACTGTGAATTCTTAATACAGCCCAGGCAGATCGACGTGTAAACATGGTAATTGAGAAGAAAAAATGTACAAGACTTGGAACTATTCCTGCACTTATGCAATAATTTCTAAGTCAGGAGTCAAGACTATTAGTTGGTCTGTGCTTTCACATACTATATTTTTATGTTATTAAACTGAAACAGTAATAAATATCCATTTAACTTTACACATACACGGTTTATATGCTTGGGGCAATCTAGATCTTGTAAAAGGATGCGATTCCACCATTGATGAAGAAGAACTCTGGGTTCATAAATATCTTCCCTTTTTTTTCCTTCTTTTTTTATATTTTGCAAAAATAGAGTAGGATTTCCCTTACATTTACACCATATCTTCTCCTATTATCATTAAAATTCAGATCTCCATTCCTTTTATTTAGGTTAGGTGTTTTTGAGAAGATAGTAAGGTCATATTTAGATGTTTTAGTCTCTGTGATTTTTATAAGACCATAAAGTAATTTTAAACATGTTTTTATTGTCTTGTTCTCTAAATGAACCAGCTTTTAAGATACAAGTTACCAGTTACTGTAATGAATTTATATCTTTAAAAAAAACCTATGATTGAGCCAGGACTACAAAAATGAAGGATGTATGCACACATACATAGTTAAAAATTCAAAACAAAAAGCTACAGCAAATAGAATAAAGTGTCCCTTGTAAAGTTCTCTGAAATGGCCGTTTTAAAAGGCTAGACTTGAGTAACACTGTTATATAAAATATCGCCATTTTAAGTAATTATTTCAAAATTTCCAAATAGAACAGTGTTTAAATTGTGAATAATTTACATTTTAAAATATACAGAATTCAACAATTTACATTAAAACAGAATAGTTATTGCTAAAAATAACGTGAAAAATAATGTTTAAACAAATATCCCAAAAAATAAACAGTAATCAAACAAATTATTTTTATTTTAAAAAAATGTAAAAAAATAAACTAAAAACACAAACAAAAAACAAAAAAAAGGCACTTGAACCTTCATAGAATTTGTTTTCCTTTTGTCTGTAAAGGTGCAACCATTCAGCTTATAAAGGGGGTATATTCATTCAATTGTTTTCGGAAAAATTCTCTTTTGAAATTGTGATCAAAAGTTATAAAGCCTGTTTACCTCGTATATAGAGTTAAAGCCTGGTCTCTTCGCAATAAGTGACATTGACAGAATAGCGTGTAAATTTTTATTATACAGTCCTCCTACACTGTAGTCACACTGTAGTCCTACTGTTAATTGTCTTTCTTTCAGTCTCACACACTTTATTTTGTTTATTGTATTGTATCATTTATGTATCTATGCCACCTTATAGTCATTGTAATTTACTTTATTGTGTATATGCAATTTGTTCTCTGTACCTTTGTTTATTGGTTTAGAGAAATAAACTATCTATCTATCTATTGTGGAGAACAGAATCCTCAAATTTAGAATTCTTTTAAGTTTATACACAAATAAAGCACTGTTAAGTCGTCGAACAAAATTTCAAATATATCTGTTTTTATCTATGGTGCTTTCCAACTTTCAAGTCTCTAGCCAATAGGAAATAACTTTTCATTTTTGCTTGTTAACGTCACCTCTGTATTATTAAATTGTTTATGCGTGTGATTGAACGAAACTCGATAGTGCTAAGCTTCGATGGATTTGGTTGTACGTGAGAAAATTTTGCATTTTGTTACATGTGCACAGATTTACTTGCAACAGCTGCTATAACAACTTACTTCAATTGGTACACAAACTTTAAAATTTCAAATTATTAAAAAGTAAATAAAGAGATGACCTGCTAATTATGTTTGTATAATTTGTACACTTTTACAAGAATATTTTTTGTGAATAAATCTGAAAACTCACAATCTCATCATGTTCATATATCTGAAAGGTGCTAAAGGTTATATATTTTTTTTGGTTAGCTTACATTAAAAAATTTTTGTTGTGTGATGTCACATTCATACAGTTAGCTGTTGTTCATTGAAAAAAAGATTGTCAATTTTAAGTTCTATTTCATATGCTTCTCAATAAAGAATGCTCATCTTTAATTCACAATAGAAAAAAATTGACACCATTAGACATCTTAGCCACACATATCATCAGGTAAGTGAAAAGGGCACCTTGTCAGCCATATTGATTTCATATAGCCAATGCATTCACTGAAAGAGTAATAGCAGTTAAAGGTAACATATAATTAAACTGTTGGGAGGATGTTGGGGAATATCATCTGAATCACAGCCAGAATACCCAGTGGTGTGCCTTAGATTTTTTAAGGAAACTACATGGTGCTCATTGGGTCAGTTATTGATAAATTTATCTAGGAGTTTATACATCTTTGGCCTTTAGACTACTGGTGCAGAACTAATTATCGCTGGGTACCAATAATAACCATCACTCAAGTTATTTACTGCCACATGCAAAAGGCACAACTTTTCTCCAAGTTTGGTAACAGCCTGCCATTTGGATAATAGTTATGTTATAATCCATTTCAGCAGGAATTCAAAGGAGGATAATTTTGGAAACTTTTACAGAATAATGATACATATTTTGTATATTGAAAGAAACAGAATGCAATTTTCAAAGTCATGTAACTTTTATCAATGTGAAATTTAAATTATGCCTCTTTAGGAAAAATTGTTAAATTACTAACGAATGTGTCTTTTTAAGCACCAGTCATCCCTAGAATCATGCAAATTCCACGAAAAGTGATACACTTTATGATACACAGTGATATCAAGACCACATTGTTGGTACAGAACAAACTGAATTTCTAGTTTTTGAAGTTTAGCATGTTTAGCCTTTATTCTAGAAAATAAAACAGTTTTTTTTATTTTGATCTGTGGAACCATGGAAATGTAATTATAAAAATTGGATGCCTATGTCTGTATATGTATTTTATAATATCAAATCTGTTAACTGAACACACACTTATGTCTCACCAGTATCCACTGGAAATAAACATGTAATTCTAAGAAATGAATGCAGATATCTTTGTAAATGTAGTTTCATTTGACTGTAAAAACATTGACTACACTCATGTTTTTTTCTGACTGGAAACATTGGTAATATAAGAATGGAGTGTATATATCTTTGCTTATGTAGTTTCACAGGATGGTAACAAGAAGGACTGAATTTACATTTTCTTATCATCTGAGATGAAAGTGGGAGCAGGCAAGACACTGGGATATACTGTTTCTAGCAGTAACGACAGTGTCAACATGATAGAATTTCTATACTTACCCGTTTATGCTTGTGCTAGCTCTTGATATTTGACATTCAGTTGCACAAACATGTCCCCTAATTATGTATGAATGCTATGTTAATTTTTCCACTCTGGCATTTGAAATATAATTTTCTGGTTCCAGTGGTCTTAGACCTTTGCTATTTGGTCCGCCTAAGCATCATTAATATCCAAATACTACACATTTCATGGCATAAGCTATTAATTTAGGGTCTCACATGTAGTTTACTATGTTCCAGTTAATATTTGGTGTGCAGTTCCAAATTTAAAGTACAGTCTAGACCCTTGCACATTTCTTGGTCCAGTCCAATTGTTCTTGCATAAACAATCACCTATGTCTTTCTGCAGGAAGTTTAGTTTACCATGTTCCAGTGGTATTAGTCCTTGATGTTTGGTAGGAAGCTGCATCTTTATGAGTACAGCTCAAACCTCTACCCAACATGTCCAAAACCCCTCAGTCATGCATGAATGATCATGTTATGGTTGTAATAAAAAGAATGTATTTTTCATTTTTGTATTATTTTAGTTTTGAATATTGATTTTTATTGTAGAAAGTTACCATGCCTGATTTTGATGCCGATGATGACCAGCCAGATAAAGATGATGAAAAACCAGTTGTGGTTGTCCTGAAAAAAGGAGACTTGACAGAAGAGGAGGCAGATGCAATACAAAAAGACATTGATGGGAAAGCAGCTGGTCAGTAACTTTAGCAGTATAATGTTGGAAATGTAGAAAACCAATAAACGAGGGTTATCTTATGAAATGCTAAACACAATATATTTTTTAAATCTTTGAACTACAGTTGAAAATCTACACAATATGACCTGGTTGCTAAGGACCATGTCGATCTGGTTTAGACTCATCCTTGCTATCCCTCATGATAAACTTGATGTGAAAACAACTCCAGCATATGGTGAAATCAGAACAAATGATATGGTTCCCGTGAATTATTTCTTAAATCACTGAAATACATAAATCTTGTTTGTTTTTCTAAATTTCCAAAACCCATCTAAAATGTGTATATGTACACATATTTTGAATAGGATGATCACGGTGGACTTCTTTATTGGTGAAAGTAATATAAAATAACTATGTATTAAATCTGTGCTGGTTTTTTTAAAAACTCACTTGGAAAATATGTTTATCTAGCATTTAAAAGATTTTTTCTTATTAGAAATATTTTTACAATCTTTGTTTAAAGCTTTTATATGTTTTTAGATGAACCACTAGAAGATGGGAAAATAACATTCAAAAAGCCAGAAAAAAGATCTAGTGAAACATTAACAGACTTAAATGTAAGCTCATCCAAGAAGAAGAAGGACACTCCAAAATCTGTGAAATCAAACTCTAAAAAAGTGAATGATAAGAAACTGTTATCGTTTGGTGATGAGGATGAAGATGACACTTAAAATGCTCTTCTCCAACTAGATTCATTATTAAAACAGGCAGGATTGAACAGATTGTGGCTCATTGTACTATAAAAGTGCCATACAAAAACATATTTCCATTTCCTCATTAGCTTGCTTTTGATTCAGTGGAGTTAGCAGCTGATGATAAAACTTTTATGCATGATTTCATGCAGTTTTACTGTGAACATGGTATTACACATGAGATAAATGACTGTATAATTAACTTGAAATATATTTTACAAGTGAATGTGATCTGGTATGTGTGCCTTCATTTTTCTTGTTGTTAATTTCATCTTTCTCTATGATCAATCGATTGATTGAATGTTGTTTAATGTCACAGTTGCAATATTTAAGCCACATCATGGCAAGAACACGCATTAACATCTGTCATAATGACAAACAGTAAAGACCTATCTCTATGAACTTCTGTGGTTTTACTGAAAGCTTATTCTTCAACATGGGTAAATTTCCATTTTTTTTTGCTGTAGTATGTTTAGTATTATTATCAGATGCTTTTGCTATGCTGTTGTCTGCAGGCCCAACCTCTGCACAATTTCTGATATCCGGGCGGCACTTCTTTAATACAGACAAATTTGGTGAAAAGAGTTATTTCATGATTCTTGAAAATTTTTAAAAACCCTTCAAATTCTGTAAATTTCTAGTTTAAACAAATTCATAACAATACGTACAAAACATCATGAAATTCCCCAGCACTAATCAAATAGAAACACAAGAAGCAACCCAGAGAGCCTATGGCAGTGTTTATAAAGCAGGGCAATCAAATGGTAAACCTGTGTGGAGTTTACCTTAAACTCTCAGCCTGCAGCTATAATAAATTGATGACAAGATCCAACAGTTTAAAAATTAACTCAATGGCTGACATTTTCAAGAATGGCATAAAATTGGTCAAAGTGGCATTTTTTTCTCTCCTGAAGGAGATGTCATAATGATGTCATTATTGATGGCATATCCAAAAAATAATGATATGTCTTGGTAGGATATAATTTAATATTTTACTGTAATAATTAAGTCCAAACTTTTAAAACTTTATTTTTAGTGAAATTTCAATGGCAAAAACAGCACTTCATGAAACTATTTGTTTGCTGCTTCTCAGCTAAGTACAAATCATTCAGGAATAGGAACAATGTCTGGTTCACCAGACTCAGAAGAATAATGTGTCCAGGTAAGGTGGCAAATTTTTCTGCAGAATGTTCCCATCATGAGCTAGCATGTTACAAATTTTGCTGGCTGCTTCAGTGGTGTAATGGTTAGCATGCTGCCTCGAGTGTGGAAGGTCCTGAGTTTGATACCCGGCCAGGTCAAACCAAAGACATTAGAATTGGTATTTGCTGCTTCTCCGCACACAGCATTTAGGAGTAAGAGCAAAGACTGGTTGGCCCAGAGTCAGAATTATATGAATGGGTAAAGTGGCATGTCTTCCTGCTGACTTGCTTTCGTGAGCTAGCATGTTAAAAATCTGGCTGAGCATGTCAGTCTAGTACAAAGCAGGATTCTTTTGTCATCATTCATTAATATGCTCTCATCCTAAATATGTATGAAATATTTGCCACTGGACGTGAAACAACATTCAATCATTTAATCAATAATTTTGCTCAGCTTAGAGTCTAGTATAAAGCTGGATTCATTAATCATCACTAATTTATATGTTTTTGTCTAATATGCATGAAATATTTGCTGCCGGACATTAACAAAACTAGAGGACACCCACATTTGATGCAGTGTCACCTATAAAAGTAGCCAAAAACTAAAAATACTGTGAACAAAACTCGAAAAAGGATACCCAGACCACCTGCAGAAACCAATGCAAGATGCAGATTTTTCAATGTGTGTAACCTCGAAGGTACTGGTACATGAGCCAATAATTTTAAGCCACATCTTCTAGTAGTGAACATCAATTCATTAGAAGTTATGACTCAGAAAAGAATCATTAAACAAGTGTGGACACAAAAATGTCTCGCCTGTATATGCAGCTTTGACCCTATAAATGTCTTGACACAATAATTTTCTA
>JARWCS010342985.1:0-11456 GCA_034783895.1 Geukensia demissa | reverse complement strand
TCAAAAAATGCTACCGGAAGTCAATTCAACCAATCATGTCAGCGTATTTTCGTACACGCAAATCATATAAGAATTATATATATTTACTTGTTTTTGCGTATATAAGCTCCATATTTGTTTTCTCAATATTGCTCAACAAAGTTACACTAAATTCTGATGTCTAACCCCTATGAGTATTGAACCCACTACCTTATAAAAGAGTATAAGATGTTAAAGTGGCTGTTTAAAATTCTGTTATGGAAAACTGTATTATCAGTCTCTTGTAACATTAAAAACACACTTCAGAATAATTATCAATCATTTAATATGAGATATGACTTCATTTCAAAATAAATAAAAAATATAAATATTTTATATAATTAATTGATTTAGATATTCTTGAATTTACATAAATAAAACTTGAACAGCAATACAAAGTAATTTGAAACATTTAATATTTGAAAGATTGCATGTTCATCGGACAAAAATTCATAACTGCCAAAAAAACAAGAAATTCCAAACTCTAATAAACAAAACAGCTATAAAACATATTGCACTTGGTTATAAAAGCACTTTTCCTAATCCTCCATGATGTCAGAGAATATCCACTCAGAAAACATAACTTCACAACAAGAAATTTTTATCCCAAATTCAGTAATGACATTAAATTCCTTAGTTTGTTATTTCAACCATGAGAATACAAATTCACATCTGGAATTTTTTTTAGATCTATAATTTTTGGATTACTATAAACGTTTTTTAATTAATTTTTCAAGTTTTCTAATTCGACTAGATTCCTGGTCAGGTGCTGGTGATGTGTGTGTCACATTCTGTTCACTGCCGATTATTGATGACAGAGGTATCCTGGCTCGGTAGATCTCTAGCAGGCTACTTTGTTCACTCCGTCTCAACCCCTAGATAATGAAAAAAAAATTTTTTAATGATAATTCTACTTAAAACAATCATTATATCAAAACACACCCATAGGCTCTGACAGAGTCTATAAATGTTTTTTATGGCAACTTAAGATTGGGTCTTCCTCAGAAGACATGTGTCAGCTGCCACAAATTTGTCTTTGAGGCTATGACAGAAAGATAACTATTTCATGAATGAAAAGGAAATAATGCAATACTAGACTTACTACTGAAGATAATGTGTAAGTTTGGTGGAATTCTGTTGAGCAGTTAAGGAGGAGAAGCTGATTAGAAAAGGTTACCTTTCATTGTTCAGCATATGAAAAAAATGTCCAAGTTAAAATAGCTGTCAAAATTTTAATATTCATTTCGAAATGAAAATAAAATAGATATTGCAATAATAGACTTGATTCTGAAAATTATGTGCAAGTTAAGTTGAATTTGTTGAGTGGTTAAAGAGGAGTAGTGGATTAGAAAAGTGTGACAAAGAAGATGCCACTGACAACACAAACTAGCAAGACAACAGAAAAGATCCCTATGTATCGCCCTGCTTTACGCCAAGCAACACATTAAAGTGTGAGTTAAATTTACACAAAATCGTGTTTTGAATCTTGTAAGCATTAATTGTAGCTAGGGTATTCCCTGAAATCACATTTTTCTTGAAATTTTTGTTTTATACACAATGCAAAACTATCTCTCCTTGATTTGTACAAAAGGAATATATTTCAGATGGCAGTAGTTGCTTCCCTAAGAGAAAAATTATGCAATGTGCTATTTTATACTGATTTTTCCAGTTATCTGAGACTCTGTATATTATGATGACAGTTACTGAATACACTGATACTTTACCTTCATCTCTAAGACTTTCTGGAATTCATTTATATCAGAATCATTCAATAATCTCATGTAGTTATCTACAAATCCTTGGGGCTGTTCATGAGGTGACATCACAACCTGTAATTAAAATTTCATACAGTCAATCAACTTGTAAAGTGTTTCCATTCCTTGTTACTGTTCATAAAGTGACTTCACAACATAAAATAAATACTGTAAATTAAGAAATTATTGCATGCACTCATGTTCAAATGCAACAATAATGCAAGTTTTCTTCTTGGAGCTTTCAACAAGTGTAAAACAACTACAAAATATCTAAATGCTAGTTCTTATTATTGCAATTGCAATCCTGTTGCATTATTAGCAATAATAAAGACCACAATAATTTCTGAATTTACAGAATTTTATATAGTAAATCACTTGATATTGTAAAAGTACAAGGTCTTTTTACACCAATTTTCAAGTTTATGATAAACATCATAGCAGATTCTGGAAGTTACGGATTTAATTTCAGCACATCCATGGAAATGAAAAATGTATTTCACAGAGTGTCAATTTCATGCATTGGAAAAATTTCATGAATCTTACAAGTGATATGTTTTGTTTTGTTTTTACAGCCGGTGATTTGGCCTTAGCCTATCAACCCCAAAAAGGTTTTACTTTAAAAGAAATGTCATCTGAAAACCACCAGCAATTTCCATCAATTTATAGTACTTTCCCTTTTAGCTGCTGACCTCAAAGTTAAATACAATGTTTTATTTCAACAATAAACACTAGTTTGGTGAAAATCTCATGCAAAATATCTATACAATCTATTAAATCCCCAAATTTCACCGAATTCTATTTATAGCCTGAGGTGTGGCCCCAAAACAAAATCATTATGGTTCCTCCATTTCCCAATGTCTCTCAAATATTCCAGTCTATTTTAAATCAGGTGTTCAGAATTAGTCCATGTAAATAACATTTTTTGCTAATTTCAACATCTACCTTACACTTTTTGTATGGAATTAACAATGTTAATGTTTGATAAAGTCACTGTTGGACTTCAAAAATTTTGTACAAATTTCATGTTTCAAACAGAGTAAATACAACAAAAATCATAGAGAAAGCATTAATCTTGTGAAATATACCCTTTTCTTGTTTTTAATAGAATATTTCACTGTTGCAGTCCATGTCTAAAATGCTCATTGTTTTGATCATTTTAATAAAGACAAATATTGTAGGTTTTTGTGACAATTCTGCATTGAGATCAATTTCAACTTTATTTATTTTGTCTGTATCATCGCACCTACTCCTTTGGCCACTGGAGGTGTCATGTTTCAGAAGTTCCTCCATATCCAAAATTACAACAGAAGAAATATTATATAAAACCATCTCCTACAGAAACTTTGATTTTACTACTTGCTTCTGATGGAATATCATACAGGTTCCTAAAGGAATATTGTAATGAAATGATCCATTGGAATCCCTGTAAGAGGAACAAATTAATGTTGAAACAGGAACCAACTTTTGTTACTATTATACTTTGGTGTTTTTAAGCAAAAAAAATATATGTGCGTTTACTGTCACCTGACCAACCCTTTTTTGCACCCGACCCTAATATTTTTTTATGACAAAAATTTATCACTTCTGGAAAGTTTTGCTCTATTTTGTGACAGTCTAAATTTAGTGATCTTTCAAATATGTTACTTGGTTGATGCAAGTCTCTATCTATACTCTATGCTGGAATGGGTAAAAAGGATGTGAAAGAATAAATGCCTACCATATTCTTATAAAATAGGGTTTATTTTGTAGATTGAAAAAATGCAAGTAACTTGCAATAATACTTTTTTGCAATCACGATGTGTTTGAAGCTGCACCGATTTTTTAATTCTTTACGGGGATTTTACATTATAAAATAAGCCATTTATTTGCTGGAAGTGGCCAATTGCACACGCTAGGCGAGAACGGGAGTATACATTGTCAAAGCTGCGTAATAATTAAGTAATTTAACTAGGATTAATAACCTGCAAAAAAATGCTTACTGTCGCGCCTGAATGGAATTTTAAAAGTTATTCCTCTGATATGTATCTCAAGAGGGGGTCTGAGTAAAAAAAAATGTGCGCATTTTTTCAAATTACTTTATCTAGGTCAAACTTCAGCGCTCCCGCCAAAAACAAAGATGGCCAACTCTTAACGTTAAATCCCCGTAGAAAAATTCAGGTGCAGATAATAGTATGTAAAACGCTTTTGCATAGTGTAAAGTATGAACCATTTATCGTGGGATAATTCTTTCGATTTAAAATAAATCCAAAGGCGGAAACGCTCACATAATTTCATAAAGCCTGAAATTCGCACTCCAGAAAAGCTTGACATAGAGTATAGAAAGAATAGGCTATTTAAAACAGTTAATTACAAATAATAACCAAAACTGCAATAAAAAGCAAAAAACCCAAATTTCCAATCGACTGACCCTATTTTTTAAGCATGTTACAGTAAACACACATATTTCTTTTTGGCCTTATCAAACAACAAATTTTACCATGCATCCTCCAAGACTATAGATCAGGAGAATTTTTTACATAAATATATAATTCAACAAACTCACCTTTAAAATCATCTCAGCTTTTGTCATGCCCTTTACTACTATTTTTGTATAACTGTAAAAAAAAGCCAAAAACTTGAAATTATTGTTGTTTTCATTCCAAAAATTAGCATGTTAATTTTCATTAATGAATAATAATCCTGGGGAAAAAATAATTTTTACATTATTATTTCTATTCCAATCAAATATTATACAACACAAACATACCTCTAGTTTCACTAGCAAAATTTTGAACTGTTCTTCCGTATTTGCCACAAATGAAATGCATTTGAATTTTTTTGATTTTGAGATCTTCTCATGATATTTATAATAAACTTTTTTCTATGTCTATGTTGGACACCATGCCATAAATGAGAAAGTAAACTATCTTCTGTTGCAATTAGTTAAAGATTAAAATTTAAAATGACTGGACTATTTTCAGCTGATCATGTTTTTATTTGAAATTTGACTTATATTGCATGTAAATTAAAATCTAATTTCTATGTTTACCTGGCTGGGGCTTTCCTTATGACCTGTGACCCAAGGGAAGGTAAATCTAGTAGAACTGTTTTTAATGAATGAGTATCTAATAACAACTGAAAAAGTAAATAAATAAATAAAAGCAACAACTACAGAATGATGAGAATGAATGTTTTTTCCTTCTAGCTTTTGTTTCCATAAATGTACATGTACTTATTAAAAAAATTTCATATTATCCTTCATATAATGCACAAGGGAGTGAATGACCCCTGGTTAGGGGGTTAAGTTGAAACCAGACATTAAATTTGATATTTGATCCTTCTATGCTATTCAGCAGTATTCAGGTGCAGCAGCAAAGACTGATTGGTTTTGTGTCAGAATAATGTGTTTGGGTGAGGTGAAAGTCTTCTGTTGATGATTTCTTTGTGAGCTAGCAAGATAGAAATCTGGCTTAGCATGTCAGTCTAGTACAAAGAAGGTTTCAATCATCATTATCGGTCATTAATTAGCTGTTGTCCTGAATATGCATGAAATGTTTTAGATTGGAAGTTAAGCAACATTAGAACACTATAACAGTATATACCTGCTCAGCAGCCACTGTGTTGATTGATTTACATCTAAATAAGTTATTGATGAACTTTGGAATGAATGTGCTGAAAACAATATATTTAAAGGTTTTTAATCAATCAAAAAATCATAATAGGTATTTAATCAATCAAAAAATCATAATAGGTATATATAACTAGAAGCTTATCATTTTAACAAACCTTCTATTCAGAAAAAAGAAAAAGAAGCAATAAACCGTTCTAGTTTTATCACTTATTTGGTCTTTCTTTACTTAGTAAAATATTGTGGGATAATTTGTAAATGAATATTTGTATTAAATACCTAAGGGCTTTTCAGTTTAAATGTGTGTACCAGGCTGACATTGAAATGTCTTAGTACAAATTTCTTTCTTTTATTTTCATTGTTTTATCTATATACACGTGAATATTGTTTGTAATTTAACATTCTCACCATCATGGTTTTTGTGAGGACTTTAAAAACAGATAACTCTTAACTTAATGTCCAAACTGGAGATCAGAATATCATCTATTTATTTTCAGTTTTCTTTCTAAAATTCAATCACCTGGTTGTGTACAAAAACTTATGGTGAGGAGAATTGGTACTTGGCAACATCTGGTCGGATACCAGTACACATAGTTTTTTAATCACAGCAGTTCAGAGATTGTCATAAGGACTGAAGGAGTTAGATTTCACCCTTTCTGAATGGATTGTGGAGATTTCTGGATTGAAACTTATGGCAGCTAGTTTTTTAGATGTTGGATGGTCTATTTAACATTTCTTTTTTCTTTTTTCGTATATTGTATTATGAATTGAATGCTTTAATTTTTAGTTTCATTGGCACATCAAAAAGTTGAACACATTTTGTATAAAGCAAGGAAGCACTTCATACTTAAAACATGCATTCAGTCAACACTTTTAATAATATGAAAGTACAAAAACAAGCATACAAATCACAATTCTGACAATCCAAAAGCAAAATTATGTAAAAAATTTTAAGTTTAAATGAATTTACAAATGCCCAATTTCTATGCACACACACTTTCTTGTATTTTGTACAATGGGTTATGAAACATCAATATTCCAGTCACATGACTGCCTTTACACCAATCAGAATGCTGATATTGAATGCATTAGATAGCAAATGTAATTATTACAATATACAGTTTTCATACAGACAGAAATTTGACATTAACATACTCCAATGTCTCTGTTTCTCTTAAATGATAAAAAAAATATTATCTAATTAAAATACTGAAGACCGCTGTACTTACTTAACAAATTTTAGACAGAACTGTGTAAAGAATTTCCTAGATGAAGCTAAGTTATCTCTGATTATTGGTATATTCTGTTTGAGATGTGTTGTTACAGCAGAGACATAGCCACTCTGGTCCCCAACAGCTTCCACTGATGACCATGACATCTGTAATATAAATTATCTCTGATTATTGGTATATTCTGTTTGAGAAGTGTTGTTAGAGAAGAGACATAGCCACTCTGGTCTCCCACAGCTTCCACTGACCATTGATAAATATATAAATATATTGTTGATATTTATGTTAGATAAATTCGTAATAGCAAAGCCTTTAATACTGTAAATTCAGTAATTTTCATCATGTTCTTATCACTTTAATTGCTTATGGGTCACAATAATAGATCTTGCACTTCATATCTTCAAAGCAAGAATTGTTTAAGAAATAATACTGTATTTGGCTGTAGATAATACGCATATACATTATATGCGGGGCCTTTTCAGCCCCCAAAACCTAAGAAAAAGTCTAGTTCTTATATACGGTATTATACACGAGGACTTTTGTTAAGAATGTCCCAGTTGTCACGATCGTACAAGTTATCACCACTGTCCGGTAAATATATTGTTGGTTCGAGTGGTCGAGTCTTCATTTTTTCTTATTTAACAGTTTAAACAACTTTTAATTAAAAAATAAGCTTAAATAGCCAAATGTTTTGGAAAAAAAGACTATTTTTCAACCTGGAAGTGACAGTGCGGTAAAAATATCTTTCCAAGTTCGTTCTGGAACAGCAACCAATCCATGTTGAATTTATCTTTGTTTTTTTAACTTTAATGCAAAAAGAAACTGTTTTTAATCATTTTTACTGAATTTTAAGAGAAGTGAACAATAATCAGCTACCTTTTTACAACCGAAAATGCTTAAACTACTGTTGAAACTTCTATCACTTTACGATCACGTGATGTTTTGTTTTGTTATTTTACAAATGGTGGCAAGTGTAAACCTAGTTCTCTCGTGTTGATATATGAAAGAAACTATCTATTTCTGAAAGAACAACATGGATTCAAGTTGGTGAAAGTTAATATATATTTCATGCATTGCAAAAAGTTTTCATTTCTTTAAACATCATCAAAAATGGAGACGAACAGCCAATCTGAAAACTTGGGAAAAATCACCAAACTTCATGTAGGGATACATTGTAAGCACCCCTAACCCCTCGAAATTTTTTTAGGGTAAAAGATAGCATATAATCTATAGCTTTTTACAGTACATTGCAGCCATATTTTTTTTTTTACCAATTGTTTACCCATTAATTTTATTCTGAGCAATAGTGAGGGATAGAATTTGTGTAAACCAGACAAAATTTTACAAGTGCAGAAACAAAATATTGGTAACCAGAGACTGTATTTTGTATATAAAAACCATACGGGAAAATCCTGCATCAAAAAGCAAATTCCATTAAAACAGAAAAAAATCATGCTTGGTAAACAACAAAAATCCATGGTTAATGGCTGACATGAATTATTTCAATTCTAATACTAGTTCATAAAAAGCAAAAAGAAATCCTTTCTGAGTTTACAAGGTAACATTCAGTAGGAAGCTTTTCTGACTCTGAGCTGGTCAGTCTTAGCTATTCCTCTTTAAAAGAAATTTCAAAAGTGAGACAAAGTATCAGCTTAAACATGATAATACTAGTCTTATGAAAATGATAATGCTATTCTTAAAAAATGATAATGCTGGTCTTAAGAAAATGATAAAGAACATTTAGTAATAGCATAATAATTTTGGTTCTAACCTACTGAACTAAACAATGATGGAAATAAGAACACTATGTTTAATAATACAATGTACAACTATCAACAAAAATTAGTTTTTTTAAAAGTTTTAAGTTTAATACAATTCTGGGAATAATTTGTGTTCACTGGGAAAATATACCAAGGTTAGCACAGGTTTCTTTCAAGGAGGAAGGGTTTATAAAATGATTTCTCTTTAATCATTGTGATTGCAGCAATTGTGTTCAAATTTTTGCATATTAAAATTACAGAATTAAGTATTACCATACTGAGGTACATTGAATTCTAAGAAATGTATTTTCTAATGAAAAATACCTACACTTATCAGAACCCTTATGTATATTGTTTAACATACCTTACTCATGGCCGTGAGTGCAGGTTCACAAGCTGTTTCCAGGTCTTGTACAAGTAACTGTATACAACTAGATATCACACTGAAATGATAAAACACCACTTTTATTACACTGTGTTTGTAATGTCCTATGTCAAAGACTTAAAGCAAAGTTTTCACTACAGACATGTCTTTTTATTAGTGATATATAGAATCTTAAATTGTTAGCAATTGATAATGAAAGATACAAAATGTTACATTGTTAGCCATAGAATTCTCATCTTTAACAAAAGTCAGCATAAAGAATTCTGCCATTTAGCATCACTTTGTTTCACATAAAAAATGTGAAAATTGAAAAAGAATTAGAAAAGTCCTGTCAAATATCAAGGAACTAAATAAAAAATCATTCAACCATTTGTGAGAAAGAGAATGAGTCATGTTCCCTAGACAAAATGGGAGTATAAATTGTGCCCACTAAAGGATTTTGTCGTTGTGTATTTAAATCTTGCCCATTAGCTATAAAAAATTCTGTCATTGTTTTTAACTAGTTTAAGATTCTATACATCCACACATACTTATGGAATGTATCTTGTTCTGGGTTGAGGTCGATCTGACTAGATAAATCTGGATCAACTTTCTCTTTCAGTTTCTCTTCCAGCTGTTGTGTTGTTTCCATGCAGTACTCAGCTGTACATAGTATACTACATATTCGACATTGTTCCTCTTCAGTGAACTTAGTTATCTCCCCTTCCTTTAGTATACTCTGTAGTAAACCAGAGGCTGAACTGTTCCCTTCTTTACTTACTCTGCAAGATGGAATAAGATGTTGCAATTATTATAACAAATGAAATAAACAAAACATCATGTTATTCATTTCCACTGCAAGAGTTGCTCCATTGAAATGAACATTGCATTTGTAAATTGGTACTATAAATTCATATGTTCAAATACTGAAATTTTATAAACTCTTCTAGGCTTGGTTACCTCATTTCTTAAGAGAATTTAACAAGTATAGGTCCAACAGCTGATACAAATGACCAAAACAATAAGAATATTTTGGCTTCAACTTATAGGTTTAACCCAGAACACAAACCAATATATATTTTCATACAAATAAAACTGTTTTCTCCTATGTATACCTTGCGTTCCCTTAAAACGTGCATTCCTTTCTGCAGCCAAGGAAACCAGTAATAGCTTATACAGTATGTATGAAGCACAGATGAAAATCGTAAAAATTATAATTTGTAAGGTCGGTATAATTCCATGATTTCCTAATACACAGTTTGCATAAGCATACATCTGATAAAATTAGACATTTGGGGGTTACAAGCATGCAGAAATTTAACTTTACTATAATATATTTATGATGTTTTTTCAGCGAGCCTTGAAATTTTAAACTTCCTTTTTAATATCATGAAAAGCACATTATGAAACTGTGTAAAACTTTTAGGAGTACTTTTATTATAGCAAAATTTGAAATTTGTCCAACTTGAATTATCATTACAATATACCTGTATCATATATAAGGTAGAATGCTATTGCTAGCTTGTTTAAAATTTTACTTTGGTAAGGAACACAGTAAGACCCTATAGGCATATTCTTTCAATTCATTCAAGTAAGATCTATCAGGGATTGTTCAAAGGAGAAATTTTTACATCTAATTTTTATTACTTACTTAGGTAAAGAATTCAATAAGACTCTATTGGCATATTCTTTCAAATATTTCTGGAATGTTCGGGTCAGATCTATCAGGGGTTGTCCAGTACTGAGTTGTGAACATTGTACCATACATTTCTTGTAGAAAACAAATAAATCAGCACAACTAGGTAACACGTTACTGCTGTCTTCTGACTCCATACGTGGAGTACCATACTGTCGAATGTCATCCAAGAATCGGCCTAATAACTCGGATAGATTTCTGGAACAGATAATATTGAAGGAAATGAAAAAAATTATAATAAATTAAGGATATGGAATAAATACTGGGAAGACAGCAATCCATACTTCATTTTTAATTTCTATAAACTATAAAATTATGTTTTGTACAAAGTGCTTTTCTGGTTAAACTTCATCAGGTATGCTTTGGGACAAAACATTGGACGACCAAAAATAGTTGCTTTTGTTAAAAAAAAATTACCAGAAACTTTTTACAAGTATGTTTTTGTTCATTTTTTAATGCTGTCATATACTGCACACTAACTTCCTTATCTGTATATTCTTTTTTGTTTTTTTTAAATACGCTTTGTAAATGAGTTGACTATCTGACAGTATAACTGAAAGGCATTTTAATTTGAGGATAACATATTTCTTGAGACAATAGAGAATAGACCTTTGTGTGATTGAAGGTACAGACTTCTATAATACATGTGTTTATATTATATAATTGTCTATTGTGCATGAATTGAAATTATTTTTTTAACAAGTAAATACCTACTGAATAAGCTTTATTTCATTGTCTTACCTGTCTTGTGAGTCTATGTATATATCAAGGTGTGTTTCAAAACACTGTGAAATGATTCCACTAAATGGTGATGAGGGATTCTTTGCCTCAGTCTGAAGAAAAACAAAATAAGTGATATTGTGTGGCTATTGAAAAATCTAAATTTTACCAACTGCACACTTTTCAATCAAATTGAAAATTAAAGCTTGAATTGAAATCTTTAACAGTTAAAAAAAGGAAGCAGCTACTCAGACACTGTAACTGCTGTAGTTGCCCTTACTTCTGTCAACCAAATAAGGATAAATAAC
>JARWCS010342974.1:0-11457 GCA_034783895.1 Geukensia demissa | reverse complement strand
GATTAAGGGAATTAATAAGCCATAAAACAGTGATAATTAACATGTCAATCCCCAAGCTGAGTTTTTACAACTTCATTCAATATTAGCTTGGTTATTTTTGTGACCCCAAAACATCGATCTTGGAAAATTTTTTAGCGATTTTTACTCGAGTGTCGAAAAATTATAATTTTTTAAAAATTAAAAAATCTCTGAAATTTGAAAAGTGTCGAAAAATTAGAGTGATTACGGTATTTATCATGATTTAGTAATTTATACTGTCCTAATGTTAACCAGCTTTGTAAGTGTTGTATAGAAGGAAGTATTGTAATAAAAAAAGAACTAAGAAACCTGTTTTTAATACATTTCATAATAACATACCTAAATGTACGAGATCAATGCCCTGGTCTAAGGTCAGAAATTCCAGGTTAGGTAACTCTAAACACAGTTCCTGTTCCTTTGGTATAGCTCTCACTTCCAGCTTAGTTAGTGTACTGGAACACATTTTTAGCATATCAATTCTGCTTGAAGGTGTGAACTGTAAATGAAAAGAATATTTTGATGATGAAATATTAGGAATCAGGCATAATAAACATATAGGTACAACAAAGAGAAAATATATCCATTGGATATTGATGCCCCTGTTTGGGCAAACAGTCAGTAGCTTTATGACCTGAAAAGGGGAGACACAGTACAACGTCCCCTGATAATGCTTCAGTCCAAATATCAAACCAGTCCAATATACACAGGCTGAAAATTCTTTGAAGAAAATAGACAGACTTACAGACATATGGACATACTTATGGACAGTAGGATAGTGATAAAACTTAATGACTCCATTGCCTCAAGGTGGGGCAAAAAACCTTTAAATTGATTTGTATCTGTAACAATATCAAAATTTGTTTTCTTGAATCCTTAAAATTTCAAAACATGATCAATCATGCATGATCAAGTGGCAGGGACATGTAATGCCTGGAGGGAAAACACTCATCACTCATGCAAGACTGAAGGGGTGGGAACATTAGATGGGTAAGGGTTTGGGTTGTACTTATTTAGATGCAACTGTATACCAAACATCAAGGGCCTAAGGCCTTTGGAACATAATAGTGAACTTAATTATTGACTCTACAGCTGAATGGAAAGAGCATAAATACGTCTCTAGTCGACATTCATCATAGGCAAGATAAAAACTACATGTAACTGATTTTTAAACAAACTATTATTTAAAACTGATGAATTCTTTGTCAACTCTTACTTTAAAAACTTCATAGCAGTAATGTATAAAATTAAATTCTCAATAATTATTTAACTGCTCTATAATACATAAATGTAAAAAGAAAAGTTATACCCTAACATTTTTACACTTGTTAATACCTTGATCAGATTGTTGAGTTTGAGATGGTTGATTTTGATTGGTTGTTCCATACTGATAGCCTGTAATCGTTTCAATGCTGTGATACTGAATGATGTCACCCCTGATGGAATGGAAATGTACCTAAAAATAACATTCTACAATATAAACTGTCTGATTCACATTGTGAAAGATTGTCAGAATCTCAGTTATAATATTGCAAAACAGATGTATCTCAATCAAAAGCCAAAGAAAGACAACAAATAACACTTTGACATGCACATACCAATCAATTAACATAAAAAATGTTTTGTACCAGTGGCAAAGTGCTATCACTGAACATCAACCTGAAACAGTCCTTGTATTGTACACAGTAGTACTCTTTCGTGTTATTTGGTTTCCTATTTCAACTTATTTTGATATGAGTACTTCGATCTTGGATCTCAACTCGTCTCTGCTTTGGTTCTAATGCTAATGACCAAAGTTTACTCCTTAAAATATGTATACAGCATAATGAAATTCAGAATAGTAAAAAAAACAATGGCAATCGGGGATATTCTGTAAACATTGAATTCTATCTGACAAGAGGCAAAGTAGATCATTATCAGACATTTTTGGAATTATCTGTAAACAGACCATAAAATCAAACATAATTTGACGCAGAAACTGTAAAGGATATAATACTGGAATTGTCTGTTCACAGAAATAACACAAACCTACTTGAAAAGATCTGAAACTGATTAAAGTATGAAAAACAATTCTAAGGTTGAGACCATAAAATTGATGAGACCTATCTGAAAGATCTGAAACTAAACAAGTCAGGGGGATAATTCTAGGATTGATTCTTAAACAGATCATTATATCACTAAAACCTATCTAACAGCATTTGAAACTACAAGTAAGATTTCTTTCGCTATTAAAGATATTTTTTACACTAAATCCAGCCAGACATGTTTTGATTGTGGTCTTAGCTTAAGATAACCGGGTTTGTTAACAAATGTGTTTGGAGTTTGAACTAGCTGTCCGTACATCAAGTTGTTTTTCAAGGTCGGTACATCTTGTTGTCTCTTGTTATATTTGTTATAGTTTACTATGTATTGACTTCAAAAATTTAATCTTATGCAGTTGGTTTTTGAAGTTTTGTATTTATGTTTTGTCATACCACTGCCCTAAGTTGGGGAGGTTTGATTACTTACAAACATGTTTAACCCAGCCACATACTTTATGTGTCTGTCTTAAGAGAGGAACCTGTATTCCAGTAGATGTTGTTTTTGTCTATAAATGTTACTTGTTTTATATTATATACTTATTTTACCAGTAGTTATTACATTTGAATATCATCACATTTTATTCAGGGGCCTTTCACAGCCTGCCTTAGGGTGTGGATATGTGTCCATTATTGAAAGCCTTAGGACAACCTATAGATGTTTGTAATTCACAAGTTTTGGATGGTTTTCTCATAGACAATCATACCATAACACCTTTTTCTATTAGCGAGATAATACTATGATTGACTATAAACAGACCATAAACTCACTGAATCCTACCTGACAAGATCTGACACAGATAATGTTAGAGAGACAATTCTAGGGTTTTCTGTGAACAGACCATGTAGTGTCACATCATCTAATGCATTACATTTGTGTATAGACAATTCCGTCATCTGTGGACATCTGTAATATAAATTGGTCCACTTATATTATGTCAACTATATATCACTGTATTTAAATGATACACATATATAACTAGGAAATAAATCTTAATGTTTTGTGCTCTTTTTATTTAAAATTATCTTTGTTCTTGACAAAGCATCATTAGAAATAAAATTTTTGATATTGAGTATTTTTCTTGATGGTATATTACAATCTGTCACTATTCTCTTATAAGGCTTGTTACAAGTGTTCTTGTAATATGGCATCTTTAAAGCTAATTTATTGCTTTGCTACAGCCCTGTAAATAACCTTTAAACTGAGAGTCAGGAAAGAGTACATAAACAAGAAGATTACTTCAACAAGTGATAGAGTCTGAAGTGACATAATGCTTTTATGCTGACTTAAATGGTAGTTTGTTCAAAATAAGGATGGACTTAGTAATTTTCAAATAAATCTTTAAAGCCATGTAATAAATAATATCATTTGGATACCACTGTCATATCAACGAAACATCCAGACCAACTGGCAGCCTGAAATGTTACTACATGTACTACCATGACAGCCTGGAATGTTACTACTACTATGGCAGCCTGAAATTTTACTTTTACCATCTCATGGGCATAGAAGCTGTGGAGGGGGGCATGGGGACTATTCCCCCCACTTTTGAAAGTTGAGGCAAATATAAGTTTTTTGCCTCCCCCCGCTTATTGTCAATTTAGTTGCCTAACATATTTGTTAGCAATAATGAATTGCTAGTCTAGTAGGTACAGAAAATTGACTATGTGTGTGCTCCCTCCTTTTTTCTGTTTGCTTGCCACATTTAGATGTTTGCCCCCCCCCCCCCCATTAAAAATCAGTAAATCAGTCCTACACCTATACACCTATGGGAAACCAATATAATTGCCTTTAATCAATCAAAGCATTTAAGACATGCATGCCTTTTGTTGTGAAATGTCACAAATTTTGCAAGAAACATAAGATATAAGACTTACTTGAGTGTGAGTGTATGAGTTGGCTGAGTACAAACTCCTGAGAGATTTAAAGCTGGTAATGATGAGGAGTGTAGAAAAAAGTGAGCAAAATTACACCCTGTGACATCTAGATTGAGCAAATCAACATCTGCAACATGGAATGAGTCTATCATGCTACACCACTGAAAAGAAAGAGTAACAATGTGTTACATATTAAATATGCTTTAAAGTATATAAAATAATTTAAATCTTTTAAGAATTAAACTTTCAGGATATTTAACCAAAGAACTTACTAAATTATTTACCATGCAGATTTGCAGTATTAAAGATACTTATCAAGCAACAAAAATATTTTTCCATTGGCTTGGGTAAATCAAAATATTTTTTATAATGATTTTTAACATGTATTTATTATCTCCCTTGTTCAGGCCTATATACAACTCATTTCTTAAATATGAAGACCAATGATGTTTCTCTACATGCATTGCATAACATTGATCTCTCAATTAATGCAAATCTGATAAGCTTTTTGGGTTTGTTTTATTCTTTAACTACCAAATAAACAATTTTATAAATAATATTAATGATATTAAAACAAAAGTACATTTCTCATGCAGTCATCTCTTATCGAAAGGTACCAGTCCTGAGTTGAGAGGTGAAAAAACATGAATTATAACTTAATTGCTATTTTCACTAATTTGCCAAAGAAATATGAATAAAGTTTATGTCTCAAATGTTTTATATCAAGCTTATTTTTTAATTTGGCCAGCCACAGTTAATGTTGTGTAACCCAATTTGGGTGTGCTACCCAGTTTCAGCATTTTAGGAATAACTAACAATGAGTTCAAAATTTCGGTGCCGAAATTGGGTTACATTGACCCAAAGAAAAATGCATGAAACCACCTTTTTTCAAATGCCATTTGCGTTAAGAGAGAAAATAGAATTTTTCAATTTTTATGTGTTAATTATTCAAAAAGCTCATAGCTTGGTTGCCATAAAAAATCAGGTCATTATCCTTGCTAATAATGACACCACATTGTAAAAACCACAAATTCATGCCGAAATTGGGTAATACAACATTATACAGTTTATAAAAGGACATCACCCATCATTTTTTTTTTAACGATGACGTTGATATATCCAAACCCCCAAAAAGATAAACCATTATATTGCCATGCAAATGTAGATAATTTTGGAATGCAACACATGTATAACACATGATTTCCAGAATTGATGCTTTAATTACAAGTACCTTTAAAGTCATTGTTTTAAGATTTGACACACTGTGTACTTTAACAGTCGATAGATGGTTACAGCTTTCTATAGTCAGGGTAGATAACTCAACCAAGTTGCGAATGTGTAATCTATAAAAAAAAGCAAAATTTATAATAAATAATTCAGATTCCAATTTTCACTTGAATGTACACTTGGTTACCTTTGTAGAGTTTGATAGAAATACATGTCATTTATTGTTGTAATGTCACCATAGATAAATGTAAAACTTAATGATATCAAATATCCTCTGAGTGTATTGACTCACTTACTGCATATATTATAGTTAAAAAATTGCTGTAACGACATGTTAAATCAAAAAGCAAACAAATGAAGTTGTTGGTCACAAACTTTCTTTTTCTTTTGAAATACTTTATTATCCTGATTCAATGTGATGGCATTGAGACTAAGGGTGCATTTATACTTCAAAAGCGATCGTAGCGCGACTAATGCACGTGTTGCGAGATGTCACACCAAAATCGCTGGGTGTTTATACTTTTATTCTCAGTGAAAAACCACGCTACATCATGCAGTAGTCGCGCAACACGGTATAAAATGAGCCCATAGTTTTATAAAAAGTCAGTACAAGCACACAAACAAATAATAATTATTATTTTGAAATTTCTGGATCTAACAACAAAGAAGTTTGGTATTGAAACTGATATCTATCTCATTGCTACTGAATCTAACAACAAAGAAGTTTGGTATTGAAACTGATATGTATCTCATTGCTACTGAATCTAACAACAAAGAAGTTTGGTATTGAAACTGATATATATCTCATTGCTACTTACACAAATACTGATTTGACACTGCATACCATCTTGTTTGATCAACATGATGTTTGATACAACATAAAATCTTAATAGAAGTACTGTGTTTTATTATTTTTTAGGTTGAAAGACTTGTCAGATGACTTTGTATAATGCAGAGCTTGCTTTCAATATACTGTGATCATTTGCAGACAGCATACCTCACTTATACATATATCTAGAATTGCTTTAGACATCATCACCATGAGTTGTTGTAGACCTTATAAAACCTCTTAATTTTGAACTTTCAATGGTTCCATTTGAAATGTGCTGCAGTATCCTTGATAATTTTCCACATCTTTCCCTATTTCACACATTTATTCCTGGTTTTCTAAGAAAACTTATACTCACTCTTTCAAACAGGCACAATTTTTAAGCTGCAAATCTGTTAACCTTTTAAAGTAACACAGTGAATCTGACAGTAAATGCCCCTGTAGTCCAGGTACTTGTTGGAGAATTAATGTCTCTAAACTTGGTATTCCTACCCTTCCTTTAAACGGTGTATAATCACCAATATCTCGTATCAATGTCTCTAAACCTTCAACTCCATGATTCTACAATATATTTAATATGAGATAGATGAAAACTACCAAAAGTGAGCAAAAATTTTTATCCGGTGCCAAGTCATTAATAAGGTAATGTCTTTGGCAATTTTGCAATACTATGACAATAATTTTCCAAAATATTGCTTTTAAATCTCGAGAAACCCTGTGTTTCAAAAAACGTATTTTGGGATAAGGTAAATAAATATTTTTTGGCTAAGAAATTATTTGTTACATTTATTCTTTACTTAATCACAAGGTTAAATATTGTTTTTGTCCAAAAAGGTTAAGAGAGTTTAAATATTTGAAAGCATAAGTGGACGAGGGTTTCCACAGTGAACAATTATTTGGGAAAAAACCCAAATTGTTATTTATTTTCAACCAAAAATCTGGATACTTCAATAAAATAAAACAGGTAAATACCATGACCCTTCAGTATAAAAATTGTATCCATGATTGTTTAAAGAAGAATTTACAGATTTCAATTAAAACTGAAAAATTTTACCTTTTTCTCACCAAATAACATTCCATCAACCATATGTTGTTCAGTCAACCCAGAGCAGTTTTCAAATTTCAGTGTCTTCAATGTTGCAATATTCATTGACAGACAAGATATCACTTTATTTTCCTGAAATAGAGAGGAAACGTCTATTGTTAACTGTTAAAAATTCTATAGGGTTCTGTGCAAAATGTCCACCTGAATATCTCAATGATACAATCAACTAGATAAGATTTATTATTATACCTTACATACTAAAGTCTGTATTTAATTGGATAAAGGATGGTCACATGACACAAAATAATCAAGATATTTTTGGATATATGGTTGAAATTTATTTTTAAATACAATGTACTAAGCCTAATTTATCCAAGAATGAAAGAATTTATCTGCATTCTACTGGCACTGATATTTTGCAGAAATTATACCATTATAAATCAATCGTTTTTTTCAGCTATGGAAATTTGTCATCTCTCAACTGTTATTTTTGGTAAATAACCCTCGGAAACATCATTAATGTGTTCGAAATATAACCCTGTAAGGATGTTTGTTTGAAGTTCATCACTTTATACACCTACAATAACAACATACTGTCACAGGGCTTTATAAAACAGAAACAACAACACAATTTTATTAATCATGTTCAATAACATTGAATATACCAAACTTCAGTAAAGAACACAATACTCACCTTGAAACATAATGTAGTCAGGTCTACAGAATTAATTTCAGCACTTGTCAAATGTTCTCCTCCAAATACTAAACTTGTCAGGTTTGTAAACTGTAAATAATAAAAAAAAAATAAATAAGATAATGAATAAGATTTGTATTTATGGTTTTCTAAGGACACTATTTCAATCCCCCTCACACTAGCCTTTTTATCAAGAAAAAAATTCTGGTAAAAGAAAAAAAAATGTATTTATCTTGTCAAAACTATGAAAAATATACAAAATTGCAGAAGTCATGATATCAATGTGCAATTTGAGAAAGCATTTTACAAACAAAATTTTAAAAATCTGAAAGGAGAAAAATTGCCAAGAGTTGCAGACAGCATAACTAAGCAACACAGCAATGCTTTTCATTGATACTTATAGATTATGGTTGATCTTCTTTATGAGATTGATAATATCCATCAAGACATTAATGTCAAGATGGAGATGAGATGAACAACCATAATCTGTTTATGGCTGGATTGCCATGTAACATAAATGATGTCGTCTTCCATATGATGTCAAGGAAGAATGGAATCAACGATAATTTTTCATATCAGGGTAGTCGCCTGATAATAGAATTCTCAAGCCAGTTAGATCAAAGGCAAAGGGCATAATTCATTAACATCTGGTAAGTGTAGATATAGTATAACACTGGATACCGTTATTTATGGACTGGATCAGTGATGATTTTGACCACCTTTATCCTCCATCCTCAGAGCAACCTATGTTGCATTTTTATAATCAGTCATTTAGAAAAAAACATCAAAATTGCATGAAAAACATTTCCATATCCATGCTATATTAACTTGCCCACTTTAATAGATAGAGAAAATCCATTGAGATACAATTCTGAATGAAGATAACTTAAAAACCATTCCACTAAATTTTGGCATAAATTAGTGTGACAGTTTTGGAGAAGATTTTTTAGAAACCAATGGAGATTTGTTAAATTGGCCAATCAGAAATAAGAAATTCCTATATCAACCATGTCTGATTGCTGATAATGTCAAAATAATAAAAATTTAAGAGTTTGATAATTAAAAGAATTTAAAAAAAATTTTTTTGACAAATCAGAAACAAGAACTCCTATGGCGTTCATGTTTTAAAATTGGGACCAAATAAACTTATTTGTAGTAGCAGTTTCAGGAAAACTTACTTCTGAAAATTGGCCATTAAGAATCAAGAAATAGAATTGGCATCCATTTATCAGTGAATTGTACGCAAATTTAAAGAGGGCTATACGTTGATGCTTCAGTTCATATGGTCCAATGTTTTCAGATGAGTAGATTTTTAAAGATTCAACCAATCAGAAATAAGATCTGTCAGTGGCAGCCACCAAATGGGACAATTTATGTAAATTTTATAGAGGACATTCTATATATATGTTGTAGTCCATGCTTCAGTTAAAGTGGACATGTTTGGTTCTGAGTAGAAGATTTTCAATGATTTGACAAATCAGCAGTCAATTTCACAAAATGTAGTAAGTGTAATTTCTGTCATAAATTATGATGTCACAATAAGTTTTCCTTTCTACACTTAAGATCAATCTTAGACTTGCACATTTTTGTGAAAACCATTGCAGAAACAAGAACTGTCCTTGGAGGCAAAGTAAATCACCAACCAAGTTGATATAAGAAAACTTTATAGAAGCTTTTTCACACATGCTTCATGCCATTTGTCATCTCATTCAGCCAAGAAGTTACAGAGTGAAAGATTATTCGAGATCTTACCAATCAGAAACCAGGACTGCCCATGGATGCCATGTTAGTTGACTAACCTGGACAATATATTCAACTGTTGTGAGGATCTACCTATAGATATTTCAGGGATAATATCATTTTATTTTGCTCAGCCATTTCAAAGAGTAAGATTTTTCAAGATCTGACCAATAGTGGTGGCCATGTTAGTGGACTGACAGGGATGATCTATGCAAATTTTATAGAGGTTATCTGATAGATGCTTCAGAACAAGTCTCTATTCATCTGACCCCATGGTTTCAGAGAAGGATGAAGATTTATTAAGATTTGACCAATCACAAACTAGGAATGTCTGTGGTGGCCACATTAGGTGATTGGCTAGGACAATATATGCAATTTTTAGGCCATCCCATAAATACTTCAGGTTATATCTCAATTCATTTTGACTAGCAGTTTAAGAGGAGAAGATTTCCTAAGATCTGACCAATCAAAAACAAGAAAAAAAAGTTGGTTAGTTGACCAAACAGGTCGAAATTTGCAAAATTTACAGAGGCCATTCCATAAAAGCTTCCGGCCAAGTCTCTATTCATTTGGCCCAGCCATTACAGAGGAGAAGATTTTTTCGAGGTCTAACCAAACTGCCTGTGAAAGTCAAATTTGTCAACTGACTGGAACGACATACCAGCTTTATTGAGGCCATCCCATAAATTCTTCTGGCCAATTCAGTTTGCTCATTGATTTCAGAGGAGAATATTGTAATGTAAAAGTAGACGGACAACAGACAATAAGTACTGACAAAAGCTAACATGGTCTGTGGCCAGTTGAGCTAACATATAGATTTCAAACAAAAGTGAGGGGTACAGCGTTGTCTAGGTTAGTATTTCCTATTAATAAAAACTTTATATAGCCTAGCATGTAAACCCCATGCTACATCTAATATTTTTCTCATAACCAACTGAAATTTTAACTTGATTAGTCTTTAATAATGGTATTATAAACATTCAATATATAAGATAAATCTGTGTATATTGTATCAGTATTCCATAATCATACTTGTGTCAAAATATCATTGATATCAGAGGAACTCATTTTAGTACAACCAGTAATGTTCAGATGTTCCACACATCTTTTATCTGGTATTCCTATCAGAAATTGGTCTGCTGTCAAACTGAAAGTATAAATAAAGTTAATATTAACCAGTTCTAATATGGTTTTAATCTATTCAATTTCGATGAAGTGTTGTAATTAGAACACACAACCTTAAATTGAAAAACAAATGACATGTGCAATTATTTTTGCAAATTTCATATTTTTGTTGATAATGAATGTTTTATCAATTTGATTCTTTTAATGTCATAACCTACATGTATTAAAATCCAAAAGGCTAATTTTCTTATCCTGTCATAATTTTAACAATGATAAATGAGGTGCTTTGCCAGGGCACCAATATATGACTGCAGATATGAGAAATGACAAACTGAAAATACGGTAGACTGTTATAAGAGTGGATGAAGACAATATAGTGCTCAGTGCTAATATGATGAAAACAGCAGTGTAATAGATACAGTAATATGAGAGACTTCTTCTTCAAGTTATCCAGTAAACCATCTGATGTGTATAGATGATTAATTACTGGTACTGGACAGAGTTGTTAATTAGCCAATTTTCCACCTGTGATTTAAAATTTGAAAATTATTCAAGAAAAAAAAACAACATAATTAAAAAAATTCATTTCTGTGAAATTGTATATTTCTTTTCTCTTTTTTAACAAAGTCAACCAATGTTGGATTAATTACAAAAATTTCCATATCCTATTGAACTAAATATAAAAACTGGAGATGTGGCATGATTGTCCATGAGACAGCCACCCAACAAGTGACAGTAGAATTTTAACCTCTACAGGTTCCATTATGGCCTTCAACAATGAACCAGAGTCCATACCATAACGGAAGCTGTAAAAGGCCCCGAAATA